>JAZFAU010000147.1:678034-913034 GCA_037178615.1 Dione vanillae
ATCTATGCAAAACCTCTAACATTTTTTGTTTTACTCAATTCATTCTAGCCAAAGATCAAGTCCAACTTTACAATGAGTTATTGCAATTTGAATTTTATATTTATAGGGATAAGATTTGGAATTGAGTAAAACGCTATAAGTCTAGAACATGACATATCTACACAATCATTCACGAAGCTCCTAATAGTAACATTATTCAATTTGTAGTGTGAATGTTTTGTGTAGTTTGAATTCATAATCACTAAAATCATTTTATTTAAATATCCAAAATACTAATAAGACTGATGGGAAATAGCGCAAGTGTATTTATTCTCACTTAATATCATTTAAATGCTAATTGATTTCTCGGATCAGCGCTATATTTTATTATTAGACAAAACACCTACTAAGAAACAATTAAGTTTAAGTATGGTTAAATAAAGACACGATCTTTATATGTCCTTATTTTGTTTAGTAATATGTACAGCTAATCAAAAGTTCAATGTTATAGTTAAAGACATCTGAGGGATTTGACACCTACTATTATGATAAACTTTCTAACCTATTTTTTTAAATAAACAAATAACATTAGTAATATTAGCATTTTGGACAATCATTCATAATAAATTCAGTTAATTTTAATATCATATTACATACATGATACATTTTGTTTCATGAATTTTTTTCATATTAAGGAAAAACAACCTTTTTGAAAACGTATATAGTATTCAGGTCCTTACCTTGGGCGGTTGATCGCCGTTCTCTGGTGAGCCTGTGGGAACTGTGCCGTTCTCTTTAGGCTTGTCGCCATCTTGCGTGCCAGACGCTTTGTATTGCTGTAACTGTTAGAGGGACTTCATTGTAGACAGAATGCAGGAAATAAGGGCAAAACATTTATAGATATGTATAAAATATATTTGTGCATCTCACACCACGACTACCGATGCAAATAGACGATAAGTCAAAGTCAAAGAAATAATGAGTTGACGAAATAATTGAAAAAATATTAAGTAAAAATCAAGACGCACCTCTTCTTTGGTTAACGCTAATTCTTCTTCCAAAGCCGTATTTCTTTCTAGCGCAACTCGTAATCGTTCTCGTACCTGCATTAAGAAGAATATTATTAGTAAAAATAATTAATTCAATTCCCATGAGGGGAAGATGAATTTTTCTATTTCCATTTTCTTCCACTCAGGAAATTAGACAAAGTGCGGCGTTGAGTTCCGCTACTTAACATGCAATGTCTCGAAAATGCTGGAAGTAGAGACGGACAAAACAGGGACTAAGCAACGGCGTATCTTAACATTAGGTCCTACGGTCTACAGTGTTCTCTGTGTACCCTGCTATGTGCGGGATAAAGCATGAAGACAAAAAAAAAATCAGCGGAAATTATAAAGGAGAAACTTGCCTAAGTAGAAGAAAGTCGCTTCAGTAAAGCAACACTTACCTTCTCGTCCAACGCCTTGTGGTGTTCGAACAAACTTTTCAAGGCTTTCAGAACTTCTACTTCGGAGGAGACCCCGGACTGAGCGGCCGCCTGCCTCTTGACGACGGTCATGCGCAACGAGCGCTCGTGTCTCGATACGAGGCATTCCAGGTGCTCCAATAACAACTGGAAGAAGAGAAACGTTCGGTAAATATATACTTTTACATGGATAGTACCATGGATATATGTCTCGACGTACGCTATGGTTATAATATCTATAATATTATGAAAACAGTTTAACATAGATAACCAGTAAATGAATAATGAAACCTATTTCTCTCAGATTACGTAGGTACGTCGCTAACTTCTGAAAACATCTAACACCCAAAACAAGTGCTATCATTTGAAATTCAGAAACGAAATCATCAAGTTTGAAAGGAATCCTCATCTTTCGGCATCAGTCTAGACACTAGACACTAGACGGAATGCGTCTTGAATTATTTATGTAGACAGCATCTCACCGCAAAGTGCCAAAAACTTACGACGTCATAACTTCGAGTCTCAGTGAGTCGTGTCATTGTCAGCGGATGAACAAATAGGCCTCGTGTCGGACCATTTTATGATATTTTCGGGTGTGTTTATTGCGGAAGTTGTATTGGGAATTGGATCTCACTAGTGAGGTGGGGTCGCATCTATCTAGGAGCGTAACAATAATAAACATTGATGGAGATAGGGATTGGTGATTAGAGTCGATTATAGAATTGCTTAAACTGTTACTTCTCATTTTGATTTTACACTTCTTAAACAACGACGAAAAAATCTAAGAACTAATCTTTTTAAATAAGAAAAGCTCGTAATAAAGATTCGAACTTAAACCAAAAAATTGGTGATTATTTCGATTAAATAGTCTCAATTTCAGATATACTGTTTAAAGTACAAAACAGTGATAGTAAAGTTATGTAAAAGTATATACATAGAAATTTAAAACATATAAACTTACTCTGGTATTGTTTCTTTCCGCTTTTAGCTCCGAGATTTCTTCTTCTCGTTCCAAAAGCTGCTCTCTCGCCTGGTTCAGCTCTTTCGTAAGCGTCGCAAATTCCTGAAAGAAAACATAAATTAATATCGTTTATAAATGAATTAATAATTAAATTTACGTCAATTAATCTTGGTAATTACTTAAAAATAAGAAACTGAAAAAAACTTTGTATTACATTTAAAGTACCACTATAATAAACGTTATATAAGAGAAAAACTGAGTAACCCATCCTAGAAGCACGTGGAAATATCATATTTATGAAATTGAAATTGTTTTATTTCTAAACGTATTATTTTGTAGCAACCAAAACTTAACCAATTGCCATACCAATAACTGAAAAACAATACAAAAAAACTACATAAAGAAATACCATTAGCGGAAACTCGCAAAAAATATACATTAGCGGAAAAAAATCTTATACATAAATATACAGGAAAAACAGATATATTGGCAATAAAGCAGGAAAGTATCGGTGGAACAATACCGTTGAGTTCACAGTTTTACTGTCCCCGCACACGCGACACGGGGACTACTTTGACAGAACAATGAACACGGTTCTTTACGATTTTGTGCCTATTTTGCATAACGCTTCCTTCAATTTTATTTGACTTGCAGGTCGACGAAGAAATATGTAAGTCTTAAAACAACTCAAACTGCCCATTACTATAAAAGACTTGAATTTATTTATTTATTAATTTGAAACTTTAAGAGCCAATGTCACTTGGTCACGGAAAAACGTTTCAAATGGTAAACTGGTAGTAGGCTGATACTTTAGACAGGTATTTATATGCTAGGTATTTAAATCTGAGACAAGTCAAAGCAAAATTTGTTGCTCATCTGCCTGACAAGAAACATTTTTCCTATCTGGGACTCTACCAGAAAGATGAGAGATCGGCTTTTCTTAAGGGACAGCGCAGTTGTGTCATATTTATAATAACTTACTAAAAGCATGTATATATTGCTAACTGTAAAAACGTAATCATTTTCCCGATCCTTAAATGTAGCATTGTAAATATTTGAAATGAAGATCAAATATTTTTTCGAGCAATTTCGTTTTGGGGTAAACTTTCCCTTTTCCGGATACTTTTATGTTCTCCGGAACTTGTAGCGTGAGAAGAATCTGTAATTTACTTTCAATTTCGTTTCCAACTTGAATGTGCCTAATAAAGATGTATTTATATGAAAGATATTATACGTGTTAACAATTTAAAATAATAAGCCCAATTCATGTCATATTTAAGCTTGATTATTGGCTATTTCATAAATACATTTCACTTTGAATATTTATTACTTCTCATTTACATCTTAACTAAGACAAAAATTCGAATAAAACTTTGATAATAACAGAAAACGTATGAAATATAATAGTTTTACACTAAACCAAAGTAAAAGACTTTAGAGTGTAACAAGTACAAATCGAGTAACAAACAATAATACTTGACTCTAACATATCCTCCCCTAGAGGCGGTGGAGGCGGTGGAGGCTACGGGGGTGCATCCCCGCGGCGCTCTAAATGAGCTCTATTGACATCATTATGACCATCGCATTGTTTACGATTAGTTCATACCACCGCTTGAATTTCCACAGTGGAATTCAAATGTACACTATATATATTGTCCATACGCTACTAGAGACTAGATACATAAAATTCTTATATTATTTATGAAAACGTTCCTCATTTTGAAAATTAGTCAGAAAGAACTTTGTAAAATATAGTTCCAGAAATTTTTCTGCTTACATGACTTGTTCATAGACTAAATTATGTATTCTGTCTCCAAATCAAGAAAGTTATTGAGTTTTGACCTAATAAGTATTCAAAATTGTCCAATATGAAAATAGTTTAAATAGTAAAACTTTACTTTTAAAAAGAACTTTTCAAAATCTTGTTACTGAAACCATCCCGAGGCACGTTCCCTGTACCCATACTAATTATGGGAGTACGTCGATGCCAAGTACCACCTCTTTAGAAACTACCTGTTGCATCTCAGAGTCTATATCATTTCGGCTTGCAAGTCTTGCAAAATATATTGAGGAAACGTTGGGATCAGTATGAATAAATCTACATTTAGTAATTCTGTGTCGTGAAGTACAAGTAACGTTCTTTGGTAAAACAGTCTTCTTCTTCTTATCTTGCCTTTATATGGTCGATTAAGTCTACATGACCTTTTGTCCCACCAGCCTCTATTCCCGAAACAATTTATTTTAATCTACAACAGATTAACTAACAACTGACAAAATATGTATTTATAACTATCAGATATCTTTTATATAAAGTTAAAAAATAGTGCAAAGTAAATTGGCATTTTTAACAACAAACACAGCCTTATAGGTAGTCAATAAATCACTATAAAATTTACAATTAGTTCTATCTGTGCCCTATCCGTGCCGTTTTACGGTGGCTAAATGCCACCGTAAAAGCTGTCCTGATAATTGGAAAGCGGCTCTAACCGCACAAATGTAACTAAATTATAATTGAATGATTGTATTATCGCAGGATAGAGCTCATATTTGAAGTGGTCGGTGCGGAAACATTCCTAGCTATTTCAATTAGCGAGGACACACTATCTGCTATGAGCGAAACCAATTTCCGGACGTCGAAAAATTCTTCAATTTTAGCCACTTCGTTTGGAATGTGGGAAGCTTTTGATAACCTTTACGTGGCTTCGCGTAAATACACTTAACCGTATACAATTTTTGCTAATTCCATATTTCTTTATCTGTAATTATGTTCATATTTTATAACTTACATCAGTCAATTTAGCTTTTTCATTTCTATATAACAACATAAAACCTCCCCTACTTATTACTAATACCCCATTCAAGTTAACAAGCAATAGAAAAAGCTTTTTACTCGACGTAAACTCGTAATATAAACGAACGTTTAGCAACCGTGGGAAATATACAAGAGCGATGGCTTTAGTAGAGATTTCTAAAAGCGTACTGCGGTTGACCCCGCCTTGACTTTGGCGAGTGGAAGGTAAAGCAATCGCAGAGACACGTGGTGCATAGAATAGCATCGTTTACATTTGGTGTTTTATCATTTTGAGGCTAAAAGTTGACTTGACCTACCCCAAAGCTCGGGGCGACGGTAGGCCTTGAAATCGTTGTTTTATTTGAAAACTCTTCTCAAAATACTATGAATTTCAACTACTTTATGAATATTAGATATTCATAAAGCGTTTTTAGAGCAAGGTAGTCGCCTCGAACTTTCTATTTTAAGCTAACTATAAACTAAGCCTAATATTTACTAGTATATACCTTTGAGCGTATAAAATTATGAAGACTCTACTTTCTCGAAAAGCTGCTTATTTGAATTTCCTTTCTTTGCTAATAGTGGACGAAGCTATTGCCTCTGCATATAGTATGTACTATATGCAGAGGCAATAGCTTCATCCACTATTAGCAAAAATATACATAGATTTTTTTTTTAGCTTCACGCTTTATCCCGCACATGGCAGGGTAGGTAGAGGGAACTGCAGGAACCATAAGAACCTAGTGTTAAGACACTTCGTTACTTAGTCCCTGCTTACTCCGTCCCCACTTTCCGCCGTTTTCGAGGCATTGCGTGTTGAGTGGCGGAACTCAACGCCGCGCTTTGCCTTAGATGCCAGAGCGAAGAAAATGGAAATAGAAAAATCCATCTTCTCCGACTGGGGATCGAACCCAGTAACCGTCGCGTTACAGCCAGACGTTGCGCCTCTGCGCCACGACGGTCTATACATAGATAAAGCTTTAATAACGATATATTGGATAAAATAATGTTTTAGCAATATTATGTTGTGATCCTCTAAATGAGCAAACAGGATTAAATAAAAATAGAAAACAAAAACAGTATGTTATTTATTAAGAAACGAAAAAAATATTTTGGAAAATATAAAACTTTTAAATGTACTTACTGAGATTTGAACCTACAGCTTTCGAAAGCTGACCAGTAAGATACACTATGCACTTATCAAGTTTTCACTAATAGACAAAGGATGGCAAATTTAGTAGGGATGTTTTTACGTATAGCACCGTAAATTATAATTATAATAGTTAGGTTAGGTATATAAGCGAACTAAGCCGGCAACCGATCCTTAGTTCTATGTATATATTATTGTTTTTTTTTTAGATTCACACTTTATCCTGTACATGGCAGGGTAGGCACAGGGAACTGCAGGAACCTAGTGTTAAAGACACTCTGTTGCTTAGTCCCTGCTTTCTCTGTCCCCGCTTTCCGCCTTTTTCAAGGCAATGTGTGTTGCGTGGCGGAGCTCAACGCCGCGCTTTGTCTAGTTGCCAGAGTGAAGAAAATGGAAATATAAAAATCCGTCTTGCCCGAGTGGGAATCGAGCCCAGAAACCGTCGCGTTACAGGTAGAGGTTGCGCCTCTGCACCACGACGGCCCTCTTATATATATAAGAAAAATCGTTATTATACAACTCACGACGCAATTAATTCTAAATTAAAGACGCTATTAAAGGTTATTTAATGAAAATCTCAAACTGAAATTTGAGTTTTTCGAGAGAGAGAAAGAGAGATAGAGAGAGAGAGTTTATTAGTACTGACTGAAGTCAACGCCGCGTTTGCCAAGTTGGCAGAGCGAAGAAAACAAAAATAAAATCATTACTCTCCCCAAGTGGCAATCGAACCCACGAACCGTCTCGTTTAAAGGCAGACGCTCCTATACGCTTCTACGCCAAGGCCTACGACGGACCTTATCATACATACTTGCACTAAAAAAGTTTATTAAGGACATATTTACTTAGATAAATGGCTTTTAGCTGAAGGGAGTTAGGCTTACCGAAGGCTATTTTTCTAGTTCTTTTCTGACATGAATTGCCATTATGTCTTATAAAGCTTAATCCTTCTTTTTATGTTTTAACGCTTTATCCATCCAATGGCAGGGTAGACAGAGGGAACTGCAGGAACCATAGGAATCTAGTACTAAGACACTCCGTTACTAAGTCCCTGCTTTCTTCGTACCCGCTTTCCGCCTTTTTCTAGGCATTGCGTGTTAAGTGGCGGAACTCAAACGCCGCGCTTTTGCCTACTTTTCAGGGCGAAGAATATGGAAATAGTAAAATCCATCTTCCCCGTGTGGGGATGGAACCCTCAAACCGTCGCGTTTACAGGCAGACGCTTACGCCTCTGCGCCACGACGGCCCTCAATGTATAATTGTATAAAATGACCTCGTAGCAAGTTCTGCAATAATTCTCACAAATGACAACACAATAAACCATTATTGATACATAAAGAAAACTATTGTATAATTCTTTATATTATATATACTATATATACTATATATAAAAAATATTTATAAGCCTAATTGGTGTAAACTTATTAGTGATTAAGAATAGTGCAAATAAACACGAGCAAGTCGAGCTTTCTGTTTACGTTGTTTACGGTACTGTGCGCTTTACGCAAGCGTTAAGTCGAGCAAAACATGCCCGATTTCGCACACACTCTTAACCTAATATATGATCGCTTCGTCGCGCCTCATAGATAAATAATATAGATAAAAAAAGCATGAACATATTCTTTTATATGTATCTATATATGTTGACAAATTTATAGGCTTAGATAGAACTGTTAACTATAGAACTATAGAATATATAACAGGTTGTTTTCAAAAATAAGAAAAATCTTATTTTCTAGACATATTTGTATATGTATATGTGTATATATATATATATATATATATATATATATATATATATATATATATATATATATATATATACATATACATATATATATATACATATACATATATATATATACATATACATATATATATATACATATATATATATATATATATATATATATATATATATATATATATATATATATATATATATATATATATATATATATATATATATATATATATATATATATATATATATATATATATATATATATATATATATATATATATATGTGTGTGTATATATATTGTTTAGTGGATACAACAAAATTTTTAACATATTTATATCTATATCCCCAGGTCATTGAAGCATAACCACTGCATATGGTCAAACTTACTTTACATTGTTTTATCATCCACAAATACCTATTAATTTGAATACCCACCTGCAGCAAAGCAGTGTGCACACGACAAGTGCATACGGCGCCGTTCTTGCGCGAGCACGGCGCGCCGAGCAACGCGCACGCGCCGACGCGTTGCATTGCGCGCGCGCATCCCTTCGCCACGACCCCCTTAATTTAATACCACCCCTACTATAAGGGGGCGGCCATTAAACATCCCCAAAATTACACGCATTGCTAATGTCATTATAATTCACTATATAGATATTTCCTTCAGTATTATTTATTTCAGTTGTAGTTCTCATTTTTTACACTTTATGCACTTAAAATTCTCGTTTATGTTCATCTAAGTTTGGCAGACATTTTGGCTGTTTCACATGTTGAAACACTTTAAATTACATAACATAATATGTTTATCAAATATCGCGTACAATAATTTATTTTTAGCATAATTCAATACAAAAATTTCATTATATCTGAGAATAATCCCATGACGATATATCCGTGTCTACGTAGCGTCGTCCAATTTTCTTTTATGTACCAATATTTTGGTGTCATTCATCAACCGCCTACCTTTATGAAAGGATGTGTTTATGAAAAATGGAAAGAAATATTGTTTAGTATACAAGTAGTCGTCATGGTTACTGATTTTTTTGATCATTCGTTTCATCACACAGCAGGGTAGGTAGAGGGAACCACAGGAAAAGTAGAAACCTATTGTAAGGACATTCCGTTCCATGAAAAAATATATATAATAAAAAAATATTCTAAAGACTTGAAAATCAAAGATTATATAAAAACATTAAGTTATAACATACTAAAACTTTCAACCGTAGCAAACCACAATGAGCAGTTTTTCAGCTACAAACCTAACACAACCATAGGTCAATTAAGAAGCTTAAAGTTCTTAAATGTCATCTAAATTATTGGCATAGATAGTCACGATTTTCAGTTAAAATAAATATATACATATATAACCTAACTGCGCCGAGATTTACACTACAAAGTACAAAGGATGAGAAAATCTGTTACTGTTAAAAAGAAACAGAATAACCGGCACAAGACGACACAATCCGGGTATAAAGGCGTGATAACCGATACGCTTATCAGACGTTAACAGCGTGGATAACTTCTAGACCGAGGACCAGTTAATCTGACGCGAGTTATCATCGTCTTTCGTTACACGTCACTTGCTATAAAGAAAATTCTACGTACAAATTTGGGAAAAATATATTTTGGTTTAGTTTCATATATGCATCGCGTATATATCATTGGCAGAGAGACACTTACGAGAGTGTTTAGACTCATCGTTCTTTACGTTTTATTGAATTTAGAGACGCTAAATATTGAGTAGCAGAAGTCAACCGGAAGATAAATATATCAAAGACAATTTTTTAAGAAAATACTTAAAGAACATATTATATTATGTCTAATAAAATACTTAGTGCCGATTAACACTTTAAGAACGATAAAAATAATAAAGTTTTACTCAAAGGAAAAATTGAGAGAATTTATTATCCCACGATGGGTATGTCGTTTCAAGCTTTACTTTTAAGCTCTACTTTAACTAAAGTGTTATGAATTAATTATTAAAAAATATATCATTAAAGTTCGAGTCAACCTTAAATTTGCGGACGCACGCACTAATTTACCATTAAAAGAACTAGAAATATAAATTCGCAATAGCTTTTCTATGATACCAATATAAATTATAAAGCTGTCAATATATGAAGTTATTATACTATTCATATGGAAAAGAAGTCACATTTGCTATGAAATATGATCACAAGACATCACAACATGAAACGATAGAGAAGGCGGTATCGATATTGATCTAAATACCTACGGTGCGTTCCGGGGGCGGATGAGATCGTAAACCACGCCAATTACACGGCAACCCGCCGGGACTGGCGGCTGAGTGTCTTTTATTACATTGCCGTATCGTTGGGCTTTAGAAAAAAAACTACTATAAACTAGTGAACTTAAGCAACGTGATAAAGCCTTTTAAACGTCTTTGTTTTAATTTTTAGCTTAATGTTTAATCCTGCACGGCAGGATAGGCAGGGAGAGCGGAGAACGGAAATTAGGTTAGGTTAAGTTTTTAACTCTCTTTAGATTTAAAATTAATTCATTTTACGAAAACGGCGAAATTAAAATAATTGACTGCCTCAAGAACTTTTTTTGCGTTCATGGCTTTGATTCTTACTCAAGAATACTTACTTTTTTACTTCTTTGCTCTGATACAAGTGCAATTTGGAACCCGCCATTTATAAGGTGCAAACGTCATTCTTTGAAAATTTGACGGAAAGTAACGGTTATGTTAAAAATGTAGAAATCAAATTTAGGACTTGCCTGAACATCCATGATATTTAGGCAGGTCTTAAATTTCCTTAGACTTAAATTTTATAGCTTATTTATTATTCATTTACTAGGGCTTATACAGTTTGTGGATGTACATGCGACCTTAATTTAAAGCATAGTTTTAACTAGCCTTTATAAACCTGGTCAAATTATACAAGGTACAATGTTGGTAACGGTAATATTTTCAATATTAGAAAAACGTAAAAGAAAATGTAAAATAGAAAAAGGTAAATAATTAAGTTATTTTTAATTGAATTTAAAAAATGGAAATATATGGAATTAAAACATAATAATAATTTCAGTCATTCAAACAATTTCTTTTTAAAAATTTGTCAACTGCATACATCATTATTCAGCCTAATCAATTACCAAAAGTCCTAATAAACAATATATTATCTGTAAAAATACTAAAATAATTAAACTTAAACAGTTAACTTAAAGTAATTAAATGAATATAAACAAAATAAGCGAAGGTAGTCAAATAGAAACGATCTCAAGCAGATGAAGCAGTGGAGCTAAGTGGCTTGTGAACGCTAGATGCATACTTTGATGCGGTTCGCTTTGTGCCCTCACCTTAAATCGTATTTAATTATAAATGCTTCAGTATTTGTACATGTAGTACTAAATACCACTTTATTTTTATATATGGCAACTTTTGTTTGTTTTTTTTAAAACACCTAGGCATTGGTCCAAATACTTAACCAATACTAACGTTAATGTAACTCATATTGCAGTTTATACGAAAAACATATTATAAGAATTATAAAAGAGAGTTGTGTTTAAATATTTTTTTATTATATATATTAAAAAAATGCACTTAAATTTTAATTCAATACGAAAATGTATGGTTGTCACAACATAAAATCACAAACCTCTAAAAAGTTACATATATATATATAATATCCTTGAAACCAACATTTATCAGAATAACTCAGCCCATGCCAATCGTTCGAATTCGCAAAGTAAACAGCAAGTGTTAGTTAATACTGTGAAAACTTGCCAACCAACTGTCCGGTCATAATTTCTCATTGCAAAGCTCCAACAAAAGGAACGGAACGAATTCAAATAGAAATTGTTCCGCAACGAGTGAATTCCGGCTTCATTATTCACCATCTGTCCATTTGTCCGTCTGTTCGTTACATTTCTACTCGAGTAACGGAGGCACTAGGTGTAATGTTAAGACACTTGAACAATAGTCACTATTCAAGAACTTTGTGGAAAATGTTTAGTAAAAAAAATTACTTTTAAGTTATTGAAGAAGAATCTCTATGCATCCTTCATTTCAGGGCAGGCCTGATACGGAATCACTAAATTATATTGAAAATAGGATACCTAATTTCCTGCTTTTAATATAATTTAGAAGTAATAATTAAGTAGTAAGTTAAATAATAATTTATTCTGATTTATAAAGAAAAAGAAACCTTATAAACGGAAACGGAGTGTCTTAACACTAGGTTTCTATGGCTCATGCGGTTCCCTCTGCCTAAGCTAATAAAAAAATCTTATTATTAAAACAGGTATTTTAAACCATCTCACTGTAGTCTAAACTAGAGTGGCATTCTAAAAGTAGGTTGAAACTATTTATGTCAACAACGAATTTGTCAGAGTTTTCATAAGTTCTTAGCATGTAGCGCTGAAAATGTGAAAGTCACTTTTATACATGTTCAAATGTTTGTGTATACATTGTACTAAATCTGCACGAATAAAAGTTGTGTTATTGAGAGATTGACTGACATACGGCACACGCCTGAAAGCCTTGGGCGTAGAAAGCTTAAATTTAACAAGTGAATTCCTTAAGGAATATATGGAGGCAGTGAATATTTCTGGAAATTCTTGCAGAAATAGATAAAATAAGCAGAAATTCGATTCTAATTGTAGATATGTACTAAAAATAATTGAATTACATATGAATGCATATATATATATATATATATATATATATATATATATATATATATATATATATATATATATATATATATATATATATATATATATATATATATATATATATATATATTGCTCTCCACTCACATATCACTTTACAATACATATAAGTACCTCAACTTTTTTTAATTTTGAAAAAATATCTTAATACGTTGGAAAATCGATAACATATCTCGCTATGTTATCGATTTTCATATTAGGAGAATAGAACTTTCAAAATATTTACATTTTACTAATTATAATGCACAGAATAACACTTTTAAGCTCTATTTTATTGGCTATCAAACAAAGACTTTAAATTAACAACGTTCGGAAAGTTTAATGAAAATTCTTTCTACAACAAACGTTTCGTGAGGATAATCGTTTAGTAATGATTTGAAACCGAATCTTATTTTGTGCAATTTGGTTTATACTAAACTTATTTTATATATCATTTTGTTAAAATCATAATAATAATATAAAATTGAAAAACACACATACATAATTCACAATTTATAACAAGGTAGGGTAGATAGAATTTAGACTGTCTTAATTAGTGCGTCTTCTCTTCGCTTTCCACTAGAGCTAACTCTGGAATAAAAGTAAAATAAAAAAAATAATTAATTCCTTTAATGTGAAAAGTTTCACTGCACTACAATATATCATATATATATATTTAAAGTTAATTGAACAATGACTTTATAAGAAGATATAGAGCAATGGGAATGAGTCATTAATATATTCTTAGTAATCTAATTTGTAATTTATCCAGTCATTTTTGATGAAAACTAATAATTTATATGTATAATTAAGATAAATTTAATATAATAAATTTAACGTCCGCGCGGTGGAACATTATTTACGGTCTGCTACTTCTAAGCGCGATCACCTGACTGCAAGAGGAGATGGAAATTACTTTGAGTAACAAAAAGCTTATATATATATATATATATATATATATATATATATATATATATATATATATATATATATATATATATATATATATATATATATATATATATATATATATATATATATATATATATATACGGCAGGTGAGCTTTGTTCAATAGGTTTCATGAACACACATACACACACACACAATAAAAAAAAGAAATTATTTATTACATTCGTTGACTTTCAGCAGCACTTGTTTTCTATTACATTAGCAGAGATTTCATCTAGTCTAGATTTAATATATATTTTTGTGCTTTCTACAGTGTTAGTCCACACTAAAGATTAAAAATATTTAAAGAAACCATATAAAAATTTTATAACATTTTCGCTGCGTTCAAATTTTTATGTTTTTTTTTTTCAGTAAATTTCATATATTCTAGTATATCTTAAAATATTAAAGGCTCTCTTTTGAATATAACGACCTTAATTCGTATATCCCGAATCTTGTAATGAGTAAACGTATTTACTCCTGTATTTTTGGGGTAATCAGGGGAAACCTTGAGAACAATAACCTCTGTTTAAAGAGGGCCCTTCCGTGTCAAGTGGGATCCAAAAATGGAACACTGTCTAAACAAGAAAATATACATAGTTAATAAACGTAAATATCATTCTACCTAGCATACAGTTAAAATAAAATATAAGTTGAGAAAGAAGTGATTTACCAAAACTTTTTCTACAATCCATATTTACATTAAAAAAGTTTAATATATAAAATACTTACTAGTGGGTCAATTAATTATCAATTAAACTGTTCAAGTTTGAACAGCGGCTATATTTTTCACCAATTCACCTTCTCTAGATCTTTAAAACGGTGCTAAAAGTAAAATTCTAGGTCAAAAACTAGCCTCTCTAAGTGTGCGCAATTAAAACGCTTCCACAAATAATATATAATGATTAAAACATTAAAAGGTTAATGGGATTCCCTTCTTCAAGTAAACAACCATCAACAATGGTTTGAGCTTTTAAGCGTTTGTATAACAAAGTAATCAGATATCATACTGATAAAACTAAAACAATGATACATACATGCATTCCACTTAAAATACTCAGGTACTTGAAAATATTGACATTTGTCCTAAATATTATACCAAAATTATAGTAAAATAATAACAAAAAGCGCGCAACAGACTGAATATAATATTATATATGGAGACTAAATAATATGATATAATTTCTGCGAAGAATACAAAGCGCGGCGTTGAATTCCGCCGCTTGACAAAGAAGTCACTTAACCACGCCTTTTGTCCTACACAGTAAAAGAAAATCAACTGGGAACATTGTGTTTTCAATCAAATGCTTTAGTTTCGCCAAAGCAATCTATAAACTCAAGTTACTACGACAAATATATAATCATATATGTAATTCTTCCTCTATCAAATTATTTCGTAAGTATTAATAAAAACAGCAAAATAGGTGTGGATACGTGTATTCACAACGCAGATCTCAAAAGTAACACAATTTGAATGGCCGGGTACACTCATAATTTTTTATTTTTTTAATTTATAATAATACTTTACCTATATCTATAACAGGTACAGGTTTTTTTCCCCTAGCTTCACGCTTTATCCCGCATAATGCAGGGTAGGCAGAGGGAATTGCAGGAACCATTTGAACCTAGTGTTAAGACACTCCATTGCTTAGTTCCTGCTTTCTCCGTCCCCACTTTCCGCCCTTTTCGAGGCATTGCGTGTTGAGTGGCGGAATTCAACGCCGCGCTTTGCCTAGTTGCCAGAGCGAAGAAAATTCCACGAGGGGGAATCGAACCCTCAAACCGTCGCGTTTACAGGCAGACCCTTATAATAAGGCTACCTACAGAAGTCACCTCACATTAAAGCAGCAAGGTAAAATAAATAAAGTACTCAAGTGAAGATCTCGCCACGTTGCGGCTTTCTCTGGTTACCTTTAAAAGCATCTCGAGGAGCCACTTGACACGCACTGTATCCTGATAGATAGATATTTCTCACGGCGTTTGAAGTTAAGTGCTAAGATAATATGGGAATAGGTGTACAATGTAAACACACCTATACCACCTATGTTTGCATTTACTAGTGCTAAGCTCGCGGTTTTACTGTCGATGGCAGGTAAGCGTTTATTAATCTATTTTAATACAATATCACATAATATATTTTTGGCTTTATTCTACATAATATACTTTATTATTTAGCTTCACGCTTTATCCCGTTAACAGGAAAGGCATAGGGAACTGCAAGAACGAGGGAGCTTAGTGTTCAGACACTCTTTTCTCTGCTAATATATTATACTATATGTGTGCACAATGTATACATACTATATACATACTATATACATATATATGTATGTATGTTTATTAGTGATTTATACTGCACTGCTTGAAATTAAAATTGCATAAGTTTATAAAATATAAAAAATATCCTATATAACAAACAATAGAAAACAAAAAAGCCTATTTAAAATTCCCCACTTAAAGTTTTTCTCAAGTAAAAAGAACAACAGTATCGCTGTACGCGACAGCCGTAGGCTATATTTCATATGATTATAACTAAGCTAACTACGAGCTTTAACTTCCCGCAATGCGACTGAGATAACAAGACAATGCTGTGTTTCGAAGTTAAGTTTCAACAAACACCAGGTCCTATGTGTTATCAAACATTTAAGTACTAAATATATCTAGAAACTAGATAACGAATAGCTTTTAAATAAATAAAAGAGTAATGCAATAAGGTTTAAGTTAATAAGTTCTTTGATTTTAGCGATTTTTATACATTTTAAATAAAACAATTGGGTAAAAAAATCGGGTAAACTCCGTGACTACTGCAAAGTGTTCGAAACGTCGGGTTTCACAAAAAATGTTAATATACGCGATAAATCCGGTTTAATTGTTTTATTTAAAAGGTTTAAGTTTAAAAATGATTTAAGGCATAACTCACCTAATAAAAATAGGTATGTATAACCTTAAAATTTATATCTGACACTGTCTATCTACCTTATAAAAAATCTTATAAAACTACTATCTTATAAAAAACGGGGAAAAACTAAAATTTGGAATATGAGTGGCATAGATACAAAAGAGAGGCAATATGCGACGTTTTCTCAAAAACTTGAGATAAAATGCGATTTTAAACTATTGATTTTATGCCAACAAAGATGTCCAAACAAAGTTGGGAGAAACAACTTATTTTATAATTAGTTAAAAAACGCTTTTAATAGCAATAGGATTAATAAGTTCAAAGGTATCAATGTATATAGAATATAAAAATAAAATATTAGAACCTATATACTTATAAGTAAAATCATTAAAAATCAATTATATTAAAAAAAACTTATATGTTATGTATGTATGTATATTCCTCTAGAGAAACTGGGCTAGCTGGCTCGCTGGCAGTACATCGTTTTATATTAAACAAACCGGAATATATCGCATATGAATGGATTTGCGTAAAAACAATAAATCGCACGGTGCTATGCAATTTATACATGACTATTCAGAAATTTCTAGGGAATACATGAAAACGAATCTATTATGTTATTTTATACTTCTTTATATATATATATATATATATATATATATATATATATATATATATATATATATATATATATATATATATATATATATATATATATATATATATTATATATATACACATATATATATATATATATATATATATATATATATATATATATATATATATATATATATATATATATATATATATATAACAGCTAGACTAATAAGTTAATACTTACATTGACATCTAATACAAAATGTTGTATCAATATTATTAAAAGAGGACCATCGTGGAGCAGAGGCACAGCGTCTACTTGTAAACGCGATGCGATGGTTTGTGGGTTCAATTCCCACTTTGAAAAGATGGAATTTTCCATTTTCATTTTTTTGCTCTGGCGATTAGACAAGCGTAACGTTGATTTACGGGAAAATGAATAAACTAGGTTGTTGCAGTTTCCTCTGCCTACTCTGCTGTGTGCAGGATAAAGCGTGAAGCTAAAAAAAAAATGGTTGCCTGTAAAGTGGGTTTTACGGGCGAAAATTTTACGTGACAACGTCTTTTTCTCGGTAGAATATTTATTGATATGATTAATAATTATAATATAAATTGCACAAATTTTAACTATAGAAAATATATTTTGTTTACTAAAACATTGTACATGTGTCAAGTGATACGCGCGGCGGACCGATCATAGTTCGGTGACAGTTGACACATCCGAGCCGCAACCTAATTTAAGACGTTGTCACGTCAAAAATGGTTGCCTGTAAAGTGGGTTTTACGGGCGAAAATTTTACGTGACAACGTTTTTTTCTCGGTAGAATATTTATTGATATGATTAATAATTATAATATAAATTGCACAAATTTTAACTATAGAAAATATATTTTGTTTACTAAAACATTGTACATGTGTCAAGTGATATATGTCTCTGAGCCGCAACCTAATTTAAGACCAGCGAGATGATAGTTTGCACTCCAACAAATTTACAGACTTTTGTTTCTAAGATTCTCATAGCTTAAAATAAAAAAACCAAACCCTTATAGGATCACTCTGCACTCAATCAAGTCAAGTTAAAATTTATATCTAATTTTCAGTCCTGCTTTTCACCTTCGAATGCAGAAATGGAAATTCAAAATCAATGCAAACAAACGATACGCAAGTTTATAATTAGCTTTTACAGCATTTTTTATAAAGTCTGCAATTTTAAAATTTGACAAGATCTTCTTCCCGATGACCTACAATTATGAAACTGGTACGAAACTTGCGGTACATGAGTTCGATTCACAATTGTGCGACTTTTAATATATACTTAACATAAAATATACTACTTATTAAGCTCAAACTTATTACACGAAAATATTTATATATATTTAATTAAACAATAGAGGACCGTCGAGGCGCAGAGGCGTAGCGTCTACCTC
Source organism: Dione vanillae (assembly GCA_037178615.1). Lineage (NCBI taxonomy): Eukaryota > Metazoa > Arthropoda > Insecta > Lepidoptera > Nymphalidae > Dione > Dione vanillae. The sequence continues at coordinate 696,672 of JAZFAU010000147.1, forward strand.
CACTCGGGGAGGATGGAATTTTCTATTTTCATTTTCTTCGTTCCGGGAACTAGACACAAATCCTCGAAAAAAGCAGAAAGCAGGGACGGAATAAGTAGGGACTCTGGTTCATGCAGTTCCCTCTGCCTACCCTGTCATGTGTAAGATAAAACTTCTAGACATTAAAAAAACAATAAAATGTTTACAGTTTCAACCACAACTATCGAACTCTGGCCAGACAGAATCTAAAGCTATCGCTTGAACATATTTTCAAGTAGGTATTACAGTTAGTAGGGGACGTGGGAAGTGGTCGACGAGGTGCAATTTTTCCATGCAATTAACCTCGACAGTGGGTTGTTAGCATCACGCGGGTGAACCGAGCGGCGTCGACGGCCAACACCAAACTTACCTAATAAATAATGTTTTTAAATGTTTACAATCATGACTGATGTAAAGACAATAACTAACTAATTCTAGATTATACTTGTCTTCATTCTTAAATGAAGTTATAATTTATGCATATCTTTTGTATTATTATATTTAAAAGAATGTAAATATAAATGAGTATATAATGTAAAAAAATTAAAGGTAACTTAAGAGATTATCTGTAATTTTAATTATATTTCATATAAAAAAAATGAAGTTATAACGACAAACAAATTAAGGCAAAGAGATTGTGTGTAGCTTTCGTTTGACACACGTCTTTATTTAAGTTGCAAACACTTTAAATTCTTTAAGCTTTAAATAAGACTTTTATGTACCTAAGGTCAAGGTTGTGCAAGGTTAAGGATTATTACAAAGAAAGAAAGGACCGTCGTGGCGCAGAGGCGCAACGTCTGCCTGTAACGCGGCTAACGCGACGGTTTCTGGGTTCGATCCCCAGTCGGGGAAGATGGATTTTTCTATTTCCATTTACTTCGCTCTGGCAACTAAGGCAAAGCGCGGCGTTGAGTTCCGCCACTCAACACGCAATGCCTCGAAAAAACGGCGGAAAGTGGGGACGGAGTAAGCAGGGACTAAGTAACGGAGTGTCTTAACACTAGGTTCATATGGTTCCTGCAGTTCCCTCTGCCTACCCTGCCATGTGCGGGATAAAGCGTGAAGCTAAAAAAAAAAAAAAAAAAACAAAGAAAGAACACTTTATAAGCGGCGTTATTAGATTTTTTTATATTTGAAAAACATACATATGTAAGTAAGGTTACTCCTCATCCTATCTAAAAGTCACATATATTTTACAGTAGTAATAGGTTCGACGCCAGGGAACTATTATTTACAAAAGGTAAAAATAACAGCTAAGCGGAGAGATTAGATAGCATATTCTCTATATTCTTTCCTTTCTTCTATAACATATGAAAAAGAATACTTAAAGAGAGAAATTAAGAGACTGGTAAATAAAAAACACCAGAAACGTGAAATAAATCATTTAAACTAGTGGTTATTTTATACTACAAATCTAATGGTTTGATGTACTAGATAACGACAAATAGAGTTAGTATGAAGAATTTGACTCAATGTAGCCTAACGACGTTAAAGCAATTGCACTTTCCTCGAAAGGCGTCGAATTCGTACCACTTTTCTAACTTAACGTTAAAATAATCTATATTTTAAATGTTTTGCTGAGACACTCTTTTTGCATGTTTAAAGTGCAATATAAATAAATTTTAGTATCGCTTCCCCACTTCAGAAATAAAATATAATATTATTAGTATAGTAGAGTATATTTATTAAATCATACATAACAATACACCTATACATTTCCATACAAAAGTTAATAAACTCAGCAGCATGTAAGTAATTCGGTCACTTGGAAGTTAGCGTAACTCACATAAAGTTGGCAGATTAATATGATGCGAGCCCCTTTGATGTGCAAAATTAGTTAACCAATATCTCCGCCTTTGAGCTTTGTCTTTTAAAGTAACTTTTTGTATAACAATATTGTTGTTACTAGCGCATGTCTGTCATTGCGATGGTTTGTGGGTTCGAATCCCACTCGGGGAAACGAATAATTTTCACTTTCTTCACACTGTTAAAAAGAGAAACGTTGCGTTGAGTTACGCCACTAAACACGCAATGTATCGAGAGGCGGAGTGTGGGGAATAGAGTGTTTTAACACTAAGTTCCTGGGGTTCCCGCTGCCTATTCTGCCATGTGCGAGATAAAGCGTGATGCTATAAAAATTGTAACTTGGCAACATTGAAAGTTGCAACTTGATTGGACGATTGGAACCTTTCAGTGATATTTTTCATGTATTTTCTTTTCTACAGGGAGTAGATAGTATACATATATTGTATATTCAAATTCAAAACAATTTTAATCTAAGCAAACTTTTAAATTAAGAAGTACCGGTCACCACTACCGGTCTGGAAGGCAATTCTAGTGCTAAAAGCTAGTATACTACTCAACAGTTCCCATTTGAATATCAAAAATACAATTGACAATGTTATTCGTGTATTTATTTTTGGGGAGGTACATGGCGAATAGATTTCTAGGTAACCATTAATATAGAACTAATGTATAGAAAGATAAAATTGTTAATTATATTTCAATAGAAAGGGGTATTCCCATTGTTTTGAAAGAGAAACGTGTCGAATGAGATGCAGGAAAAAAATAACAATGGAAATTTTCTAACTAAATATCAACATATATACATATTATCTACCAGTTAATACACAACGCTTCATTTATTTGTCGGTTAAGCCTCAAATATTGCAAGTTCACATTTACGCGTTGGTGATAATCTAATTTGCGGTTAGTTTAAGGAGGTTCTACGATTATTTTTAAAGTTCACCACCCAATAAGATAGCTGATACTCTTCAAGCTACTTGTGTACTCTACTTGTGTATACTTCAAATGTATAGTAAACTTTTAAAACAAGTATAATATCGTTTTAATGTTAATATTTAAAAAGTGTTTTTTAAGGTTTTTTTAATTCTTTTTTATCTATATATTTGGTTATTTTAGATATAGCTTATAGATAAATTAAAATCTACAATTTCCATGCACTTATAATAATAATATAAAATGTTATTGTTCATATAAAAAGGAAAAAACCAAACATTTAAAAATAGACGACGTGCAATGGCGACTTTATCACTGGAAGTGATCTCTTACAGGACATTATAATTGAAAAGTTATACATACATCATATATATTACGTGTTAGCACTCTTAGGAACTTTATTTATGAATTAGATTTAGAGATAGCCTTAACTTATATCTACATATTTGTATATCAATATATATATATATATATATATATATATATATATATATATATATATATATATATATATATATATATATATATATATATATATATATATATATATATATATATATATATATATATATATATATATATATATATATAACACAAAACTACATTAAGTAACGTGAACTTACCTAAAACTTTTAGCATCAAAACTTGTTCTACATTACCGACTATGCACTATATGTATACATATGTACATACATACAACTTAGAATTTACATAAAAACTTTTCGCTAAAACGCGAACTCAATTTAGTGTACTGTATGAGTACATTTGGAAGTTTCGTTCCGACACCTTAGCAAATTACGTCAACCCTACAACCCCTAACTTTAAAAGGATGAATTGGCAAATTGTGTTTAAAGCTAGTCTAGGTGGAAGCCGGTAGGTATCACGTTACTAAGGGAAGTTCTAAGTAGCTGGAAGTAAAAGGTTTGTTTTGAAAAATGTTTAAGTGTCATTTAGTATCTAAGTGTCTGTTAATTTACTTGACAGTTACCAGATTTGTTATACATACATTGTTCAATATATTATATACGTAAGTGAATATGAAGACCGTCGTGGCGCAGAGGCGCAACGTCTGCCTGTAACGCGGCTAACGCGACGGTTTCTGGGTTCGATCCCCAGTCGGGGAAGATGGATTTTTGTATTTCCATTTTCTTCGCTCTGGCAACTAAGGCAAAGCGCGGCGTTGAGTTCCGCCTCTCAACACGCAATGCCTCGAAAACGGCGGAAAGCGGGGACGGAGTAAGCAGGGACTAAGTAACGGAGTGTCTTAACACTAGGTTCGTATGGTTCCTGCAGTTCCCTCTGCCTACCCTGCCATGTGCGAGATAAAACGTGAAACTAAAAAAAAAAAGTAAGTGAATATAACAAAAGCAATATTGAAAACGAAAAAATGATCTACTAATTATTTTATTAAAATAATGAAAGATGAATGCTGTGGAGATGCGATCTCTTCGAAGGATATGCGGAGTCAGCTTAGCTGACCGAATCCGCAACGAAGAGGTACACAGGATGGTAGGTACCAGCGAGGATGTCACAGTAAGAATGAAGAAGAACGTGCTCAGGTTGGGGCACGTCGAAAGAATGAGTGACGAAAGAATGGTGAAAAAGATATACGATGCAAAAGTGAGTGGTAAGAGAGGTAAGGGGAGACCTCGGTTGACTTTCGAAAACACAGTATCGAAGAAACTGGAGGAAGGTCACGTAAAAAGCATGAGGACTCCCCGGAGAGCATGCATGAAGAGGTTAATGACAGTGGACGAGGCGAAAGAGGTATGCAGGGACCGCAGCGTTTGGCGCTCCGTTCTCTCTGACTACCCCGCTAGGGATAGAGCGTGAAGTTATGTATGTATGTATGTATGTAAATAATGGAATAAAGTTATGTTAAAATACATACGCAGGTCAGCTTTTTCACGGCTCGATTCGTACTTATTACCTACATGTATATCAGTAATATTTCACATAGTACATTATCATTAATGTGGCGTTTCACACTATTAACAGTTATCTGTGCCAGAATATACGAAAATTATGAACGTTATATGTAGTTATTTATAAGGTACAGACAGTAATAAAATTATATAAATTATAATAATCTGTTCCCAACAGTAAAACTACAGTGTTATCACATCAATAAAATTTGAATAATTATTTCCACTCCAAATTTAGAATAATAACATCAACAAATAGGGTAACACCGGAAGGAGCTCGGTCCACGCAGGAAGTGGGGTTTCCCCTCAACGGATACATTTCATACACACTTTGCACACTCCAGGTTACGAAGTGCGTATTAATTATATATTTTATTGACAGCGTGCAGTATTTTTTACTATCATATATTAAATAAATTAAAAATCAAAGTCTACATACATATATATATATATATATATATATATATATATATATATATATATATATATATATATATATATATATATATATATATATATATATATATATATATATATATATATATATATATATATATATATATATATATATATATATATATATATATATATATATATATATATATATATATATATATATATATATATATATATATATATATATATATATATATATATATATATATATATATATATATATATATATATATATATATATATATATAGAGTTTAAGTTTTAATTTTTTTAAAGATTACAGCGCATAAATATTTAAATCGTACCTAAATTCATAATACTGTTTTCACCCGTGTAAGGATCTCGGTTAAGATTTAATTTAACAAAAAAAAAAGAATAAAGGCATAAAGGAGCTTAAAGAATAACAATGAAACTAGGCTCTTGCGGGTCATTGACCTGACCTACCTACACAAAGAAAAAAACAATTATAACCCAGCCTACACAAGAACAACCTACCACTGTACTCATATTCATTTCAATTTGGAATGGAGCAGACGTCGTACAAATATCGTCACGTCGATAGTGTATGGATTTTGGGGGCTTTATTAGGGCTGTTTTAGAATTTAAGTCGTAATAGATGAGTTTTTCAATTAGAGTTTAAAATTAAATACTCAGTTAATATAAAAGATGTAAATTATTGAAAGGTCTTGAGCTTTAAGCTTTATCGCATGTATCAGGATAGAAATAGAAAATAGTGTCTAGTGTCAATATATTCCATTCTTATTATCATAAAAAATGGAGATTTCATATAGAATGCTAAATGGAATTCACTCACTTACTTACTTTTGTTGGCGAAATGAAAATAATTCAATATTAGATTAAAAATGTCAAACTGATTATTTACCGACGGTGAAGAGAGTAGTGAAACTACAATAAAAATAAAAAGCAAACCTTTATTTACTTACATGAGATGGCAATTTAATTTCTCAATGTACATGAGGAAAGTATTTGAAGCGATACACACATTCATCTAAACTGACCTCATGCTGAGGAATTACGCTAGTAATTGGCTATAAGACGGAACGCTCTTGGAATTTGATATCGTATCGATGTAATCGTATCAATCAATTATCGATTATTTAGAAACTCACCAGACGACTGACACGACAACGACGACGTACAAACGAAGTAAATACAAGTAGAAAATAGTCTTCGCTTATCTTTTTGTATTAAATACTATTTCAGGTAATAGTCAGCATTCCCCTTCCTGTATGTTGACAAAGGAACAACACAAATTATTCCTTTGGGGAAATCACAATCCTTGATGTTGAAGGACCATTCCGCATAAAACAGAAAACAAAGTTAAAGTACTTCACACGTGTTACGTACTACGGACCATAGATCAAAACTTGTTTACTCCATTGACAGCCTTAACATACGATGGATAAGAACTACAATGGGACGCTATGTTTTTCCATATATCACAGACACGATCTTTACGCATGAAGAGGAGTCCGTGGATAAATTGCAAAGTAGAGTAACGACCCTTAGGCCATTTACCATATGAGATTTCAAACAAAGTTGAGTGATGCGACAATATGATGCCAACTTCGACGTTCGTCGTTCGTTCGTATGAATACTAAATGAAATATTTTACGGGAAAATTTTAAACACACATCCGCCCAAAGTCTGGTTAGTTTAGAGATGTAACGTACGTAACGTACAAGGTATAACAACTTACAACTTAAGGCTACGGTTAATATTACAAAGAAAACAAAACATTTTTATATATATACGTAAATCCATTATGATCAAAATTGATAATAGTCAATCGGTCATGAGGAAAATTGAATTTGAATCAGCTATCTACAGACAACGTTCCAATGGTGCCATGACGCAATTAACTTTGTTAAATGACAACTAGGCAAAGAGCGATATTGACTTCCGTCTCTCAATACGCAATACCTCAAAAAGGCAGAAAGCGGGGAACGAAGTGTCTTAACATTATGTTCCCACGATTCTTGCGGTTCCTTCTGTCTTCTATAGTATGGGCGGGATAAAGCGTGAAGCTATATATAACGAAAAAAGTCAATAATATGACTTACAGTCTTAAAAATTACAAATAAAATACCAGATAGAAATGTTGCAAAGTAGCGATCGGCGCTGGTAAATTATTTACACCGCATTTCCCGGCGACCGGAGCTCGTTCACACTCACCGCAGTACGGATACTAGGAAAATGTCAATGCAATGATATACCACGGCAAAGTCGAATTGTGAATGGCATTCAAGCTACGTACGTATCTTGTTTAAACAATGATGTTTAATTGGTTTTTAAACGAGACTATTCACTTGTTACCTGATTGCATTTTACTTATAATTATAGTTCTTTAAATATTTTTCGTCTGACAATTGAGAAGTTATTTTGTACTTATTTAAATTTTTTGTAGCTTCACGCACAAGGCAGGGTAGGCAGAGGAAACTGCAGGAAGTCATGGGAACTTAGTGTTAAAACACTCAGTAGCGTCGTCCCTGCTTTCTCCGTCTCCGCTTATCGCCTTATATTTTGATTTAGTTGATTATTTATTTTTCACCATCAGTGGCGCAATGGTACAATGTTACATTGAAACGCATTGGTTGAAGGTTCGCCCCTCGCTGGAGACAATAACATGTTGTTATTTCTGGGCTTTGGCATAAAATGCAGCGTTAAGTTGTACTACTTAACAGGGGCCATGTTCTTTCTCTTTTTATACCGAACAAGACCAAATATATTAAATGACTTCACTACAATTTTATCCACTTTTGAAATCATATTGCAGAAATTGTATATGTATATGTAATGTAATGTATGACTTAGTGGTCAGAGCGCTTGCACGGTTTGCAAGAGGCGCGTATTCAACTCCGCTGCGTCCAAGTTTTATATGTCTTCTTTAACTGTTTTTCTATCTTTAAGTGTCGATTACCACTGTAAAAATCGCAAAAATACTTATTCACCATATTTTTAACTTAAAAACATTTTATTTACTTATTTTCAAAACGTTAAAAACTAAACGAATAACACTTGCCGGCAACTTCAATTGGGTGCAGTTGCCCAAAATCAAAACTTTGGATATCTTCCAACAAGCTGGCATAATATATTCTGCACTAACGAATGTAGCACAGCGACTTGTGTAGCGACAGAGCAATTTCAAAACAATAGGCGCCATTCATACAGAGGAATATGCTTAAGGCCAAGTCAACTGAGTAATGTTCTTTTTTATTAAATACGAATAACTGGCCGCAGCTTTGTTTTTATACTCTTTAAAGTCTAGTACAAGTTTGGAAAAACAATTCATATATTCAGTCATAGTACGGATAAGAAAGAAATTGTGTTAATAGTAATCGTTTCAGTTGTATAATAATTTACAAATACACTTTGTCTCTAAAGTATGGGGTAAGAGTTGAAAACTAATTTAAATATTTACGCTTACTCCCGCATTACAGGGTAAGCAGAGGGAACCGCAGAAACCTAGTGTTAAGATACTCCTTCTCCACACACTGCCATTCGAGGCATTGCGTGTTAAGTGGCGGAACTCTACGCCGCGCTTACCTACTTGCCAAAGCCGAAAAAAATAAATAATCGGCTATCCCCAATTGGAAATCGAATCCACAGACCGTCACATTTACAGGCAGACGCTGCATCTCTGCGTCACGACGATCATTTTAGTCATAACGAATATTTACATAGTTCGCTAAAATATACAAAATGCATCCTATTTAAACTCACTATAATAAAAATAACATATAAACTATACAACATATTATTAAATGAAAAAAAAAAGCTTTTCCAAGATCCTTTTCTAACCTATTCCAAGTTTAAAGTGAAAAGTACCACAACTGTCTGCTAACGTCCTTTTGTATGGGACACCGCATTCTCATGGAGTCAGCTGCTTTATTTACTTGTCTTAGTTCTACAATGCTCGATGTATATTTATTTCAAATAATATTTTTATTGTATTTTAGTGAAATTTTAATATTTTTAAAGTAAGCTTAAAATAAATTGTGAAGAAAATAACTTTGACAGAGCTTTTGATTTACTTATCTTCGAAATTATATATAGAGAGTGCACATAAGCATTTTAAATTATTATGTATAAGATATGGAACAGCCCACCAGCTAACTTCCTTTAAACATATAAAGGAAACAAAACCATTTCTAAATAAAAAACGACCCCTAAACAAAAAAATACTAAAACAAATTTACTTTGAATACAAATAATATAATGAAACTCCCTACAAAAATAAGGACTGTTTAAAAAAAATCTAGTTTTAATCCAGCGGCGGCGCAGGTCATTATGACAATTTTGATTAAAGTAAAATCCGTCATCCTTTTTCATCAATTTTAAACCTCAAGATATTTAACAAAAGAGATTCGTGCTCTAAAAACTGTTCATTACAAATGGTCATCTTAAAAACTTGCTGACAATAAAGTGTCAATTTTTATAAATAAAATGACAATATTTTAACCGAGAAGTTCTATGAAGACCCTGCTTTAACATTCGCAATTTAATCTTATTGTATGTATGTGAATGCAACATACGCTTGACACTTAAGCTACATATTGAGACGCGTTTAGGCATATATATATATATATATATATATATATATATATATATATATATATATATATATATATATATATATATATATATATATATATATATATATATATATATATATATATATATATATATATATATATATATATATATATATATATATATATATATATATATATATATATATATATATATATATATATATATATATATATATATATATATATATATATATATATATATATATATATATATATATATATATATATATATATATATATATATATATATATATATATATATATATATATATATATATATATATATATATATATATATATATATATATATATATATATATATATATATATATATATATATACACATATGTATGTCTATATGTATACAACATACGAAAACAAAAAACAAAAAATAAACAAGTATATTTTATATACGTAATTTCCTAAAATAACAATATTTTTTTATAGCTATATATAATACACATATTGATATTATTTATATATATTTATGTGTAACTGTTACGAATTACTAACGTTTATTACTTTCAGCTTGTTATCTTTTTGTGTGAGCATAGTGGATATTACTATTATTTTTTAAAATTATAATTAACCCAATAAAAAAACAAAAAGAAACATACTCGTTCAAGCGAACTGAGACATAAAACAAATGTTAACCATATAATGTATAATTTTATTTACAACAAAATCGTGATATTGTAGACATGAGGCTAAGTGTCTAGACACTCCGTAATTCGCTTTCCAGCTATATTTAGCCGTACTTTGTCGTACAAGCTGAGTAGGAAAATAGATTCCTTCGATTGAGATCCAACTAACAACCATATTGCTTTATAATTATAAGTCATGATAACATTCAAGTAAGTTAACAATTAATTACAAAAGTAATAAATCTTCTTAAAAGTCTCAAACAAAAAAGCGAAATTTAACAAGAAACATAAATGTTCCGCACAATCCTCTGAATACACAAACTATGGCGGAAGTTGAGATCAATTAGGACGAGGGAGATGTTGAATAGATGAATTAATCTTAGAAACACTTGGCTTGCAACTTTGCCTTACTTACTTATTCTTTGGCCAACTTTTGATCAGATCATATTTTTCTTACTTGTATTAAAGATGCAAGAAGAGTCCATTACCTAGATAAAGTAATATAAGTTTTGTGTCTATCGATTGGGAAAAGTTATAGTTCCTTGGAGATATGTAAGAGAATTTCAATTTTTTTTAGCTTCACGCTTTCTCCCGGACAATCTTGCACATGGCAGGCTAGGCAAGGGGACCGCAGGAACTATAAGAACCTAGTGTTAATACACTACGTTGCTTAGTTCCTACTTTCTCCGTCCCTGCCTTTTCGCCTTTATCGCGGAACTTAACGCCGCTTCACCTAGTTGCCAGAAGGAAGAAAATGGAAATAGAAAATTCTATCAAACTCGAGTCGGAATCAAAGCCACAAACCGTTGCGTTTACAGGCAGAAGTTACGCCTCTGCACTACAACGGTCCCTTATTATTTTTATTACTTTTAAAGAGTTAATCAACACTAATGACAGTGATAACCACAAAGAAAACATACAAAAATTTTAACTTATTGTTACGAACCCGCGCTGTCCAAGCGCTCTGACCACTAAGCCATTTTTATTTATAATTTTGTTTCTTGTAATAAACATAATGTATGTATATTAATAGGAGTTGAAGTAAAAATTTGATATTACAATTTAAAAATTATAACCCTTGTTTAGTAACAGCATGGACAAGAATATTGAAAGAGAAAAAAATATTTATGCTTCACGGACATTAAACACAATTTATATTTAAAATAAAATAAATAGTAATACGAATCAAAGACTGGATACATTAAAGAAAAGGTAAGCACATGATAAAATGAGTTCCGCCACTCGACACGCAGTGCCTCGAAAAAAGGCGGAAAGCGGGGACGGAGAAAGCAGGGACTAAGCAACGGAGTATCTTAACATTAAGTTCCACAGTTCCTGCAGTTCCCTCTGCCTAAACTGCAATATGTGGGATAAAAGCGTGACGCTATAAAAAAAAACATGATAAAATACACGAGCAAGCTAATACCATAGTGGATGGTCATTCAAAATTAATATGGGGAGCTACGTAAGCGCGGCGTTGAGTTCCGCTACTCAACACGTAATGCCTCGAAAATGGCGGAAAACGGGGACGGAAAACCAAGACACAGTAACGGAGTGTCTTAACACTAGGTTCATGTGGTCCCTGCAGTTCCCTCTGCCTAACCTGCCATGTGCGGGATAAAGGGTGAAGCAAATAAAAAAAATAAAGCTTGAAGTTAGCAAAATAAAAAATTTACAGAACCAGATACAGTATTTGCTATGACATGACACGTACTTAAAACACTTAGCTTTATAGATACGAAGAATATTTAAACATCGAAATGCAGTTGTTTTGCATTCAATATGCATATGTATATGGATATCCTGTTGAATTTGCAATTTGTTGAATGCAGGTAGAGTGAAATGTAAATGACGGAGGGCTCTTTATGACACAATCTACATAATGACATTATTTATCATATAAAAATAATTCCGCCACTCAACACGCAATGCTTCGAAAAAGGCGGAAAGCGGAGACGGAGAAAGCAGGGACTAAGGTACGAAGTGTCTTAACACTAGGTTCCCACACCCCTATGTTCCCACGGTTGCTGCAGTTCCCTCTGCCTACCCTGCCATGTGCGGGACAAAGCGTGAAGCTAAAAAAAAGTTATTCGAGACCTTTTTTCTTAGTAATAACTGAAAGGAAGAAGAGTACGTTTATTATAAGAACTTTAAATCGAAATTTAGTAGTTGTAAATTTCAGTGTTATTGAAATAACACAGAAATTAATATTAGAATCTAATTGTTTTTTGTCACTTAAATAATCATATTAAATAGCAAGAGAAATTAGAGAACGGAGACGTATGACACTGCTAATTCTAAATAAACATAAAAAAGTTGAAAATTATCAAAAAAAAACAATTCAATTATAGAACAAAACCTACTTAATAATAACTAGAATTTATTAACCTACACTAGAAATAACACTGAAGGTACCTCTAAAACAATGACAGCGTACGACGGAGTCCTTTGAGAGGTTTTATTGTCGCTCTTACGACTTCCTTTACTCAAGTGCAAGTTGAAAATAAGTATATTGAAGAAGAATATTTCGGCTTTTAGAACTGGACGGCGTAAATTTTTACGAGCAAATGTACTTGAGTTGCATATTTTTCTTCAGTTGCTAGGATTGTAGTGGAACGACGTTTTCGGAGCTTACATATTAAATATAACACTACTGTAAGTAGATTGACAAGCCATAATTTGTTAATATATATACCTACCTAACTATGATTCAATACAGTATGAATAAAAGCTTATGATGCATATAAATTAAATTGAAATATCTACCGTCGTGGCGCAGAGGCGTAACGTCTGCCTGTAACGCGACGGTTACTGGGTTCGATCCCCAGTCGGGGAAGATGGACTTTTCTATTTCCATTTTATTCGCTCTGGTAAACTAGGCAAAGCGCGGCGTTGAGTTCCGCCACTCAACACGCAATGCCTCGAAAACGGCGGAAAGCGGGGACGGAGAAAGCAGGGGCAACGGAGTGTCTTAACACTAGGTTCCCACGGTCCCTGCAGTTCCCTCTGCCTACCCTGCCATGTGCGGGATAACGCGTGAAGCTAAAATAAAAAAAAAAAAAAAGAGGTATCTTACAATAATAATACACATGTAATAACAATAAACATAGCTGGAGAATCTTCAAAATTATTTTCTAGCTTCACACCTTATCCTGCGCATAGGATAACTCAGTGTTAAGACACTCGGTTTCCGCCTTTTGGGGCATTTAGTGTTGGGTGGCGGAACATAACGCCGTGTATGCCTAGTTGCCAGAGCGAAGAAATAAAAAAAAAATAAAATAATCATTTCTCCAAGCGGGAATCAAAGTCACAAACCGTCACGTTCGCAAGCAGACGCTCTATGCCACAACGGTCCTTATTATTATCTAGATTATTATAATCCGTGCAAAAGGTCATTAAACTTGTTGCAGACAAACTAAATCCCACCAGTTTCGACGAACGGATCGTAGGAAAGTAAAGTGAAACAAAACTAACACAATCCGGCAACACTAACCAAAGCAGAGTGTCCCGCCGCCTTCAAAATGATTAAAGTTTACGTTTAAAATTACAGCTTTCAACAGCGGAAATGCATCGTCTGAGTAATTCTCAATAAGTGTCACGGCGGCGGCGGCGAGGCTAATTGGTCCGAAGCCCGCAGCAGAGGGCGCTGTTGCTAAATTACATTTTCATGAATAGGTCAACTAACAGCCTATTAGGACCCCGTTTGTTTTTAAAGAAGCCCCGATTCAACTTGTGAATGGGGCATTTAGACCGTTCTGGTAACAAAAACTATAAGTACTGAACGTAGATACGCTCTTAGTTCGTTTCAGATGAAAAGTAAAAATGTATTATAAAGTTAGTCGAAGCGAAGGGGATGGAGTGAAAATAAATTGACAACATATTATGTCTAATAATAACCAAAACATTTTAGATTGTGCAAGTGTTACCGAGATTTATAATTTTAATTGACATTATAATTTTGTTACTTAATATTTATATATTAATACTAGCAACATTGATCTACTATATATATATTTCAATTACCATTCATACAAATCATATTACGAATCATGAAAGAAAGATAAAAAAATAAGAAAATAGTTACTTTCAAGCAATCGTGACTCGAAGAGAAAACCGTTTATAGTCATAAGAGTTGCGATCAATATCTCGTGACACAACAAATCGCGGTGGAATCCGTAAAAAGGATCACTAGGATGAAGACAAGTTTACTTAAACAAATGGAGTAGTCAGCTATTGTAGCGCAAGAGGTAAGTGTTCACATGCAAAGAATATCCTGATATCTAAAATATACAGAAAAAACAAAAAGCATTAATAATTTTTGAAAAAATTCTTTAATCATACAACAAATTGTGGAAACCGTCCAAATGCTAACCAAAAATTAAGCCATGTGTTCTTCTTCAAATCGACAAGAAAAAAATTAACAAGAATTATTTTTAATTCTTTTTCTTTAATTATTTTCATTAATTGAAATACTTAATGAATAGCAGAATTGCATTATCGGGCCTCAATGGCAGTGTCGGCTGAACTGGACGTGTATAATTAATAAACATAGGAAATAATTAAAAACAACTACTGCCTGTATATAAAAAAAAAACCTAAGCTCAAGAAACCTAGAAGTAAGCTTTTGAAAGCATTCAAGAGTGTGAAACTCGACGTGTAGAAGTGATGACTGAATCTATATAGGGGAATAAATGTGTTAATAATAGGTTTCTGTATAATTTTTTAATTGAGAAAAAAGTTTCAAGAACTATCTATTTCATTTCTATACTCTGCGACCAGGCAAATCGCGGCGTAGAGTTAAGTCACTCAATTCGCATTGCTTCGAAAAACGGAGAGCGAGTGACGAAGTGTCTTATTACAGGTTCCTAAGATTGCTGCGGTTCTCATTATATAGCGTTAAGACACTCCGTTCCACGATTGCCGCCAAATCGAGGCATTACGTGTTAAATGGCAGGAACTCAACGCCACGCTTTGCCTAGTTGGCAGAATGAAGAAAATGGAAATGAAAAAATCTATCTTCCCCGAGTGGGAATGGAACCCACAAACCATCGCGTTTACACGGCACACGCTATACCTCTACGCCACAACCTCAGCAAATATACAAATAACTATAATTACATAATCAACTTTTTTTCGTTTATTTATCAAAATATTGTTTATTTTCCACTGCTACGCCCCAAAATCGATTAGTCAAAACCATTTAACCCAAAAAAAAACTTGGTAAATAAATCTGTAAATCCAAGCGCCATTGTTTTCAGGGCACAGCTATTATTAAAGAGCTTTTGACTTAAATTTATCCGACTGAATCGTAGATATCGATTGTCCACGAATACTTTCTGCAATCTATTAAGAAACGACATTTTGCTCAAAATCGGTTCTATTGTTGTCACAGTTTGCAGGTCACTTATTATAGAAACCAATGTATTTTAATATTTATTTTTTACATCTTCGTTCAGTACAGTACAGTGTGACAGTATTGAACTAGCAGTAACATTTAAATTACTTCAATTTTTTAGCCTTATAGAAAACTTTTCAAAATATAAAGTAGAGAGCAGAAGACAGAGTGTCTTACCTCTAAAAAAGCTTAGACATATTTAAAAGAAAAATCATATCATTTTTCTACATTTAAAAAGCACTAAATACGTAAATACATACAATGCGAAAAATACTTTATCACAAAAGTAGTTTTGAAAGTAAAATTAAACATTAAAAGCTTTTTCAGTTAAAGATTTTTCTTTTTGCC
This sequence comes from Dione vanillae, assembly GCA_037178615.1. NCBI lineage: Eukaryota > Metazoa > Arthropoda > Insecta > Lepidoptera > Nymphalidae > Dione > Dione vanillae. Next base: position 712,811 of record JAZFAU010000147.1, read on the forward strand.
CGAGAGCTGAAAAATTTAATAACTTCTACTAGAGATTTTTAAAATATATAATATTATAATAATTCCTTTTGAAACTATGGATATATCCATTTACAATGAACGTACAACAACAAGTCCGTTCAACATATTCAAAATATTGTATATTTAATAGAAGAATGGAACGTCGACCGAAGAAAATAAATAAATTTACTTCCCTGAATCTCGAATGATCGCGTGTAAAGTCCACACACAACTAAAATGTAAAAGAAAGAAGCTTTTGAAGCTTTCTAAAGCACAAACTTTAGTTTAAAGAAAATCAATAGATTCTTATGTAGTTATACATAATGTAGAATAGAATTGTAATTAAGACAAGAATAGAATAGAATCGAACTGGACCAGATCAGATGAATGGTTATTGATTGGTCACGTCGCACGTCCCGGAATATTCAGCGATCTAAAATTGCTCGCTACTTAATGGAGAACACTGTTTATGTCAACTGAAGTTTTGTTTGTTCGTTCGTCCGTTCAATGGGGTTATGTAATTTAAAAACAGGATTAATGTTATAAGTATCTAATTTACTGTTTAAGTAGTAAATATATAGAAACATATAGAAAACGTCTATAATGATTTAAACGTACGCCTCTAGCTTTCCATCCAAAATTAAAAAAAAATGCTAAAAAATGCTAAGATAATGTCACGTTGAATGGAAAACACACAAAGGAGAATATACGGTAAAAAAGAGAAAATATTATATGTTAAAACAATTGTCGGACAACGTGCTAATTTGTCTACCAAACAGAATTTATTACGCTAAAGCTTTCATACAAATGTATACTTTACAAAAATGAGTTTATAATGTATAGTGTACATAATGTCATATATCCACATTTTTTCAGTTCACATTGTCAGAGGGATGAAAGAGCCGTTATTGAACGAACAGAGAAGGCTTAAATTCAATTCATCGCCACAGCTCGTAATAGACCAATAAATCTTCCATCTCTAGTCGCGGCCGCAGCGTGAGAGGAACTTTTATAGTATCGACGGAGTAAATTACATTTAGTTTGATTAATTAATTTAAATTAAAGGTATGTTTTCTTTATATAATGAACATATTTTAGCAAATTTTATCCTAAGATACTTAAATTAACATAATTTTGGAATTGAAACCAACGCACGATAATAAATGACTTTGAACACTATGAGCGTGGATTCAGTTCCCGGTCACGGCTAATTATTTCCATTGATGGGCTAAGCGTGAAGTGCAATATCAAAAATTCAAACAGAATTTGGAGAACAACTTTCGAATTACATATTCATACACTTACACCTTATGATAAATTATATCAAAAAGATATATACTATAGACTTGTGGAATGTTAATAAGATGTTTTTCTTTCATATTTTTACAAGATACATATAAAAAGGATAAATAAATACATTATGAAGAGACACGATCAGGATCTAACTTGAAACTTACGAGCAACTTTCAAAGCTCTATATAAATTTATTTGAGACGCAATACGGGTACAGGATGTTTGTTATTGCGGCGACCGGTGCGGAATTTATATATTTTTAATTTGATCCTTCGCGAAATAATGAGACATGGCGAGAAACGCGTGCACATATAATTATAATTATGTTTTTTGTATCTCATTTAGATAAGAGAATACCAACGCATTAGCTCAGTTGTTACGGGCCTCGACGACTGTCATATATTTATTATTTTTTATATTGCTTCACGCTTTATCTCGCACATGGCATGGTAGGCAAAGAGAACCGTAGGAAACATGGGGAGTACCGTGTTTGGGTTTGAATGTTTACAATTGAGAATTCTTCCCATACGATGTGACTAAAACATTGCAAACACAAAACAATTAATTATTATAACAGTTGCCTACACTGCTATTATATTTAAAATTTGCTCTAGATTTTTTGAAAACTTAATAAAGATTTTTTTTTGTAGCTCAAAATAAGAATAAAATAAAAAAGTGTAGATTCGATTCTTATTTCTTGTCATTAATAAAATATTCATATGATTATTAAATTTTATTACATTATGTATGTCTATATCTTCAATATATATACCAATAAAAATATGACGTTTAATATTTCATATATCTTATTATGAATCATCTATTAACGCTATAAGTCATTTCTATTCTGTTATATACTGCTGTTACTTCACAAATAAATTCAATAAATAAAGAACTAAAGACAACAACAAGCCACGAAGTCAGAACGCCTGTTGATCACAGAACATGTTAACAGCCAAAATATCCCAGTAACCAGACGACCGGGTCCATTTTAAAAACTACTTGCACTTTCACATGTCACTTAAAATCTCACTTTTGAACTAAAACCAATTTGAAACTTTGAAATACCAACACTAGACATTAAACGAGCACTAGAATAGTAAATTATTATAAATTTTTAGTGTTTTCGTGTATTTTCGTAGGCCAGGCTGCGATGGAGACGGGCGGCCGTCGACCGCTTGCCGCGGTTGTGACGCCCCCGCCGCGCGGGAACGGACCTACGAGCCACGCTTCAAAGCCTTAATGGCTTGATTTTTAGGTTTTACGTTGTATATGTACTATATTACTATGTCATATGACTTGCTAATATCCAGCAGTCGTACATAATATATAACATATATCAATCATTAAATATAAATAAAAGGTTTTTAAATTTAAAATACTACTTGTTTTAAATTTTAAAACTAATAAGTTTAAGTATTTTGTATTTTAGAATAAGCGCAAAAACCAACAAAAATCTTATTTGCATATATATTATATATTTTTTTTTTTGTTTTTTAGTTAATTGACGTAAATGCTTTTCATTGTACATCTTACAACGTAGTAAAAGATTGGTAGAACACCAATGCATTTTACAACCTAACTATCAAATAAGTATGAAATGCTATTTAAATTGCCGTTGTGAAGCAGCAACACAGTATCAAACGGTAAACTCAACAGTTGTGGGTTTGATTCGAACTCGTGGTAACATAATTTTTATTTCGCTCCAGTAACAAGGCACGTCGCTGCGTGTGAAATTTTATGGGAAGTAGGTTTCCTCCGCATAAACTGCTACATACAAAAGCGAGGCTAAAAAAATGTAAGTGTTAGCTTAGTATTGGCTACTCTATAGATATTGACTTTATAACAGGCTTAGGGATTAAGCAACGTAGTGTCTTAACACTACGTTCGTATAGTTCCTGCAGTTCCTTCTGCCCAACCATGCCATGTGCGAGATAGCGTGAAGCTAAAAAAACAGACTAAAAGTGGACAGAGTGTTTCAACACCAAATTCATATCGCCAATCCCGCTAAATAAACACATAAGTGACATTAAAGAAAATCAATATACGCCGATAACAAAATAGCCCATGTGTATTCTGTGGAGAAATCGAGAAAAACTGCAATATCGTACAGAGATAATCCTATAAGACTAATTGATTGTATGTCAGATCCGTAGAAAGAACAAAATAAGATAAGTTTTTCGTTTGTTTATTTGGAAGTTATGATCCAAAAGCTTTATAATGATTGATTAACTAATAAAAGTATAAATAAAAATTGAAAATACGTATCTTGTGTACTTCCAGAGCCTATATAGCCTATTGTTAAATATAAAAAAATATGAAATAATTATACAAACTACTAACTACATGCCAAAGTCTAATTAATTTATAATTAAAAAAACACAGCATAACAAATATAATATAATAACAAGAAAATCAATAAGTAAAAGGACAAGAAAGAATAAAAATAAACCCAGAAGAACTACAGTCATATTACAAATGTACTCGTAGTTTCCACCAATCTGTTATATATAAATAATATACAATCTGATTGACATATCCAGAGCTCGAAATTGAAATTCACTGCGATAAAACATCACATCGTAAAATTAAAAATAAAATATCGGTCATGTGCGAGTTCTTCTCGTGCTTCGATGGTTCCGTAACAATTTTATTTTATATGTTTTCCGCTAAGTAGAAAATCGTATACACTGACTTTGTTTTAAAAAATAACAGATATAAGTTTTAATACTATATTTTAGCAAGAAATTGTAGGAAACTTGGGAACCTAGGAACTTAGTGTTACGACACTTTGTTCTCCGCTTTCTGTCAATTCGAGGCATTGCGTGTTGAGTGACCAAAATCAACGGAAATGAAAAATCTATCTTCCCCAAGTGAGATTTGAACCCACAAACCGTCGTGTTGACAGGCAAACGCAGCATCTCTTTGCATTTCTTTCTGTTATTGTATACAGATATACATAATTATGAGAAAATAGTTTTCCCAGAGAAACGGACAGACGGGTAACAAAGTGATCTTATAATAACACAAATAAATTAGATATTGAAAAAAATCAATCACATTTATTTTTAATTTCAATTTAAATATAAAATTAAAATCATGGTAAAATGAGAAGCACGCCGCTAGCCGCTACACAGTTAGTAATAAGTAACAATCCCAAACGCTGTTTCAGATGTTGAGGATCGCTTTTATTACAATAGAATACGAATTAGACGTAAAGGAAAAACGTAGAATGGCCAAATTAATTTTTTAATATTAATAATTTTGTTTGGCCTTCTTTATACAAAAAAGTCAGGTTGTTACGTTTCTACAGTTTAAGCGTTATTTTGGATCTTATATAAACATGTTATAATTAAGTTAGAATGACGTTTGTGAAGTGATCACAATAGGTTTAGGGAAACCTGGCTGAGTTTGTTGTGGGCTCTTCTCACCAGGCCGCGCTTGGAACCCTCCCAAAACCCTTAGTTTTAATTCGTGGAGAGTGTATGTTTCAGAGGAGCTCAATTTGATATTTATTATCAAATTGGGCTCCTTTGACACTCCTCCGTTCGCTCTATCTGACGTACACAAGTGATCATCTTATTGATTCTAAGTGAAAAATAAATAAGTAAATAAATAAATAAAAATCATGAATCATCATCTTTATGTAGTGAGACATTATTGTTCGTTAAGGGGGTGTTGGTCCCTTATACTGTATTACCCAGCTCAAGTAAGAAAAGTTAAAACGTAAAACGTACTTATAATAGTAAAAATTTCTGCTACAATGAACAGCAGCTGTATTTTATTTTTTTTTAGCTTCACGCTTTATCCCGCTTGGCAGGGTAGGCAGAGGGAACTGCAGGGAACCTAGTGTTAAGACACTCCGGTGCTTAGTCCCTGCTTTCTCTGTCCCCACATTCCGCCTTTTTCGAGGCATTGCGTGTTGAGTGGCGGAACTCAACGCCGCGCTTTGCCTAGTTTGCCAGAGCGAAGAAAATGGAAATAGAAAAATCCATCTTCCCCGACTGGGGATCGAACCCAGAAACCGTCGCGTTACAGGCAGACGTTGCGCCTCTGCGCCACGACGGTTCTCATGTGCAGCTGTATTTTAATATATTAAATGTCACGTCAATATTTTGGCACGCTTGTATTGTTAGTTTATAACTACCAAAATATTACAATACACTAAACAAACCTGTCACATATACAAGAAAAAATCAAACAAAAAGAGAACATTTACAAATACACTTGCTCTTGCTACACACGCTGGCAGCTTTCATTTATTTCTCAAAGAAAATCGGCGTAGCATCCCTCTACACGCTCTCGTAGCTACTTTACAAGTTGTGCATGAAATTCAATAGACCTTACATTAACACGGTTACTGTGAAAACGATGTAGATGGCGTTAGTAGCAATTACATTTAGTTGCCTTTCAATTATATTTTAGTTGCGTTTGAGAAATTAAAATTATTTAAATATATAAATCCTATGAGATTTTACCACTTTTTTGCATCTGTATTTATAGCTGCATATATTCTACATATATTTTTTATCACTTAATGAACAGTTTATTTCATCTTTATTATACATTTTATAACTTTAATATCTCGTACAACGTGAATGTCCATCATTTGTCTAATTATTACCTCGACTCATATCAACTCCACCGCGAATGGCATAAAATTACCTGAAAGAAAGAAAAAAACATTAAAAACTGGTAAAAGGTCATAAACATGTACTAATTTGTCCATTATATTTTTTAAATTTCAGGTTAAGCTCTATTTACTGTCACAAAATATCGATACTACATCTCTTAAGAGAGAGATTAGAAGTAGATATATATAAATAAAAAATACTTTATTTTTTAAAAAATATAGGCAGTAATTTTTATCTCATACCAGAGGTAACAGTTCTATTAATAGAAACATCTGAACTTGAAACGATATGATCCATTTATCCGGAAGGAACATCTTAAACGAATTCTTCCTCTTAGTGAGTCAAGTTGACGATTGAAAGGTCCTCTTTTTTATTATTAATCTTTTTCGTTGGGAAATTTTAATATGACAGGTTGTAACGAACCATTGCTTAGAACAAAGCCCGCTAGTAACTAGGGAAACGCTTCCACTTCACCCGAAATATTTTAAAATCATAAACCCCGAGCGCTCAAATTTTGATGTCTTTTTAAGAGTTATAAAGTTATTTTGCGAGAGTATTATCAATACATTTAAGGACAATTATTAGCAAAAAAAAAAGAAATATTTTACTTTATATTATCAAGAATTTACACAATACAAAACGTTTTATAGTTAACAACAATGGTATGTTACTGAAAACCACTTTCAATACGACAATCGTGCGAGTATATCTCACTTCTACAATCTAGGAGCAGTGCTTGGGACTAGTAAGCGAAGTGTGAATTTCAGGGTTACCCTGCCTAGCCTAATTGCTCGAAATCAATGTGGCCAATCAAATACTGTATAGTAAATACTATGGAATATCGTCTTTTATACAATTCAGTAACTTTACGTAATAATGAACCCTACTATTGTTAAAGGTCAATTCCATGTGTACTATGTATTTATCGAAATTAGGTCCAACGGTACTATAGTGCTGTTATGACAAGTCAATAGAGATACTTAATACTATCGGTACGTATAGCAAGTCAAGGTATGTCCAGTTAAAAAAAACACAATATAAAAAGAAATGTCGGTTTTAGAGGACCGTCGTGGCGCAGAGGCGCAGCGTCTTCTTGTAAACGCGACAGTTTGTAGGTTCAATTTATATATATATATATATATATATATATATATATATATATATATATATATATATATATATATATATATATATATATATATATATATATATATATATATATATATATATATATATATATATATATATATATATATATATATATATATATATATATATATATATATATATATATATATATATATATATATATATATATATATATATATATATATATATATATATATATATATATATATATATATATATATATATATATATATATATATATATATATATATATATATATATATATATATATATATATATATATATATATATATATATATATATATAATAGCTTTCAACAGACTAAATACATGCATGACCTTTAAAAGAGCGTGTTATAAAAACCTTTACAATATTATCATACAAAGTAAACCTATTCGAGCTTATCTATTTATCAGGTCAGTACAAATCACAGATTATAACTGTACATATTATATTACTTTAACCGATTGAAACGTATTTCACGTCACGCGAACGTATTCCGAATAAGCTTTTAATATTTATATCGTCAATAAATAATATATGTTATTAAAAATATATATGACAATGTATAAAGCCACTATGACAGTGGCTTAATTCAACATAATTAAATTTAAGCTATTCTTACTTTTACGTAGGCTGTGGTTTGTCAATTTAAATATTTAGAAAATTACCCCTCATTACCAAAAATAAAGTGTGTTTCTGTCTATGATAAAGAAAAACCTGATACGATATACGGGTCGATTTTAGGTTGCAAAAAGAATGCTATGGCATCAAAATAACAGCTTACACTACATCTATGCGTCTATAACTATATTATAACTTTCCTTTATTTGAAAAATCAATAATTTCTGAACCTAAATATATTAAAATGAATATTTATATATATTTTTAATATAAAAGTTGTTTCAATATTTCATGTGGATAATAAAACTATAAAAATTTATCAATATATAAAATCCAGTAATAATATAAAAAAGTATTAACTTTATGATATTTCCTCAAAGTCTTTGAAAACCAATTGGATTTTCCAAAAATTTCACATTTCAGTGACATACTTCTTTTATAAATATATAACAAAAAGCACTATATTACAGCTACGTCACTATTACTTTTTCTCTTTAATTATGGCGTTTACGTCACTATTACATTAGATTAGCTATAAATAAATGATAGTAATAAATCAAAATGAACGAAAGATTGGATAAATGAAGGGCTTCAGAAGCACATTAAGTTGCCTCCAATTATTATAGCTTCACGTGTGCTCCATATTGCCTGTATATGCCTAACGGGAAGGCAGAGAACTTAGTGATAAAACACTTGTGTCGAGTAAGGGCGGAGCGCAAACGTCGCGCTTTGTTCAGTTCATTAATTTGTTCGAATTTCGTTTGGAGATTGAACGCCTTACAACAGATATACGCTGTGCCATCGCACATCAACTGTATCAATTATTATATTTTTTTTTGGTAGATTTTTCTTAAATAAATTTTCGACCCGGATTTCTCTAATATAGTATACGGATAGCAATCTCTTGTAAAAAATGATCTTTTATATAACGTGGACTATGAAAGTAATGAAATGTATGTCTATCGATAAGTGGCTGTTGCATGCAGACAATAGTCGGTATTGGAAGAGAATTTCTCTAAAATATTGTTTTTAAGTAATTTTTCAATATTTAATGTAATTACGTAGAACCTCTGTCCAAATAACTTGAAACATACGGTCTACATGTGTTTCAATGTTTTTCTTAAGAATAAACTCTACCCATTTCTTGTTTCTAACAATACATATATTGACAACCGATAATATATATATATATATATATATATATATATATATATATATATATATATATATATATATATATATATATATATATATATATATATATATATATATATATATATATACATATATATATATATATATATATATATATATATATATATATATATATATATATATATATATATATATATATATATATATATATATATATATATATATATATATATATATGTATATATATATATATATATATATATATATATATATATATATATATATATATATATATATATATATATATATATATATATATATATATATATATATATATATATATATATATATATATATATATATATATATATATATATATATATATATATATATATATATATAACACTAATTATACTTATGTAGCGTGTTTGAAAATATCCAGTTAACATGGGATTAATATAGAAGAAATTCAAATTCACAAACCACACTTTATAGGAAGAGAAAATATTTTTAACACAATAATATGCAGCGTACAATATCTTCTATTATTGCTGGAATTAATTAAAGCGTCTTTTGTCATTTACACATCTCATATGCAGGTAACAAATTTTTTGATCATTAAAAAATTATACAACGTGACACAATTCGTGAAACATAACACTTCATAGATCAAATTGTCACTGCATTGTATCTATTCAGTCAAATAGAAAAAAAAAATTGTAAAGAAATTCCACATCGCCTTCAATAGAGGACGTTGAAAAGAATTCGTAGATCTGACCGAATTATTTATAGTGATTTAGGTGGTACCAATTTATGAATTTTCATTAACTGTATATACTTAAAAACATGTTAGTATTTGTTTGTTAGTATTGATCTTTACGTTGAAGGAACCTAGTGCTAAGACACTCCGCTCCTCCTTTTCAAGATATTGCATGTTGCTCAATTCGAAGACAGTGCAAAATGAGTGGCAGAACTCAACGCCACGCAATGTTTTGCTAGCAGAGAGACTCACGGATTTACTCTGCGTTGTAATCGAATCCACAACAGCTGTCCTTACAGTACGCTATGTTTATAACTTAACCATAAAAAATACTGACGAGTATAAAACACGTTGTTTATGTTTTTAAGCGACTAAAGTAGAATCAAGTTGAACTTACTAGATATGTATTTATTTATTAAAATTGAGGTACACAAACTATACTAAAACATCTAATACAGAAACTAAAATTAATAACCTCCATTAGTATACAGGATCGGTCCAAACGCATAGTGGCTGGCTCCGTGCTCGATGCAAATCATTAATTACTAGATATTGAAAGCCCTAGCACAGGTATTTACTTAGTACGTGCCTGCAATTTGTATAGAAAAATAAGAAAATACAATTGAGGACCGTCATGGCACAGAGTCGTAGTGAGCCTGCCTGAATGCGACGGTTTGTGGGTTCGATTCCCACACGGGAAAAATAGATTTTTTATCTCTATTTTCTTCGCTGTGGCAACTAGACAAAGCGCTTAGTTCCGCCACTTAACACAAACAACGCCTCGAAAAATCGGGAAAACAGGGAACGGAGTGTCTTAACTTTAGGTTCTTCTGGTTCTTGCGATTCCCTAGGCAGAGGGATTCCCTGCTATATACAGGTTAAAGCGTGAAGATATATAAAAAAAATCACAATATAAATTTCTGCTGACTCAATTTAACAAATACAACCTTTTAGATTTGGTGTGTTACTTACTTTGGTAGCTCAGAAGATTAAGATAAGATCTTCTTGACTTACCAAATTATACGAATATGAAACGATATTTTAAAGGGATTAATTACTAGTTGTGTGCTGCTGTGACACCGTTGTGACCGACAGTTGCATTGTGTCCAGAGTAAGTGCATTTAAATATCATTTGATAAAATACTTGCATCTACCCCTAATCTATATATAAACGTAGCTTAACGCAGCGTGTGCTTTAAAGATATATTAAATAAACTATTATTAGAGATATTTATAAATTTAATAGAACCCAAAAGACTACTTTTTAAATTCTTTGTGTGTCTGTATTAGTTTTCAACATTATATTACAAGATATCTTTTTAATTTCGAATAAGTTATAAATAAAAAACATAAATGCACACACTATATGTATATTATATTAGATTAAATCAGAAGACCTAAAATAAACAGCATTTAAATAACACTTAACATCCACTGTTTTTACTTTTCATCAATATTGCTAAGTGTAGGAATTTCATTACAGAGTTAATTTCAGAGTATACGCTAAGCACCGGCTTCAAACCTATCAGTAGGTAGCAAATAGTTGTACTTTGTTTTTATTAAATATTCCGATTTAAGTTATTTTTTTAGTTATTATTGTATTTTTATTTAATAAAAAATTTATTTAATTTATTTTATCCTTCGAAACTGTGGAAACTAGGGAACGGAGTGTCTTCACACTAGGTGCCCAAGGTTCCTGCGGTTCCCTCTGCTTGTCCTGCTTTAAGCGGGATAAAGCGTGAAGCATCCCGTAAACGCAACGGTTTGTAGGTTTAAGATTACTCAAGGAAGAAGATTTTTTCATTCTCATTTTCACGCCAACGCGCGGCGTTGAGTTCTGTCGTTTGACACGAAACGCAACGAAAAGTCGGAAAACAAGAAACGGTGTGTCTTAACAATGGGTCACTAGGTCAGTTTCCCACAGTCAGCTAAAAAAGGAAAAAAATATTAAGACGAGCTTCAGTAGTAGTAGAGAAGCATATCTGTTCCAGAAACATCCAACACAACACAGCAATATACGTATTTCAATTTATTCCCAAAAAGACAATAAAACCGTGTCATATAAAAAATTATGATTTAAGACATATTGTGCAACTGACACGTATCTTTAAAGATTTTGAAAACATAAGCCTTTGATGAGCAACAGTACGACGACGTCGCACTGAGATTGTTAATATACTGTACACACATTGTGTTCCAATGAAGACATTGTGTGTTGAGTGGTAGAAAGAAAAACAATCAAATTGGTAGGGTCGAATAGCCATAGATGCTTGGACAACGGGACACCATTGCGTCATGATAGCCTTAATATATAATATTCAAATTATTAAAATGAATATTATATATAACTTTATTTTTTGTCTTCAAGCTTTATCCCGCACATAGCAGGGTAGGCTGAGGGAACCGCAAGAACTGTGGGAACATAGAGGTAATACTTCGTTCCCTGCTTTCCGCCTTTTCGAGGCAGACGTCTACGCTACAACGGTCCTCTAGAATTCATTTAATTATTATATGACAATTATTAAACTCATTTTTAACTCAATAATTAAATCAATATGTACTTGCGATCAATCGACCCTACATCCCTACCTCCACAATGGCGTGACCATTGAAAAACCCCATTGGCTTTGATGACATGCACCGTAAAAGCAAAGATTAACAGGAAAATTATGTAACTTGAATAACGTTTAAAACAATGGAAGTGTATATGGCTGTAATGGACATGACGTCTCCGCAGGTCGAGGTATCGACTAGAGGCGATCACGGAACGACGTAATGCTGGCAGTGTAGTGTATAATGTACACGCTACCTAGAGTTACGGTTACGGAAACGATTGACATAGTTTTAAGTAACTATAAATATAAAAAATATGGAAAAATAAGATAATAATTCCTTATGATTAATATAAATTTTGTATACTATCGGCCTTATTCATAAAAAGTTATAGCACGCTTAAAGACTCGATATAGTACAGTTGTCAAAAAACGTTATTCATAACAGCATTTTATGCCAATCAGTTCTATAAACCTATCATAAAGTTATAGAACCGAGAACCCTACTATAAGAGTGTTTTAACGTCCAAAGATGGCTGATTCATATAACAGCTGATTATGGCTCATACTAATATGAGCATTGATATGACGTCGTCGAGTCACTTGTCATCAAGAGTGTCAATTTCAGTTTCGTAAACAAAACAATATAACAATTGACATTTTGTTCGACATTTATTAACTATATTTAGTTATTAACAAGTTTATTAATAATAAATTATACATAAGAAAGGTGCACAGAACACAGTTAATACTTGAACACGTCTAAACAAATTTCAATTTTTTGTCGTTTTACTTCTTTTGACTTAATTTTTTAAAAATTAAGTAACTTTGTAAACTAAAATAAAATAAACATTCGTGTTTTTGCGATAACAATGACGTAAATCAAGCCGGTATATGTCAAGCCAGATCCAATAATATATTTTTGTACGTAATATTATCTGTGGTCATACTATGTCAATGCGTTTGTCACTTATCATCTGTGGATTTACTGGTATTTTTGGCAACAAGTCGACCGACTTCAGTATAGTGGCAACATTGTGAACGTATAAATCAAATTAGTGACACTTTAGTTATAGAGGCTTATAGAGCGTTTATGAATACAAACATTTATAGAACGTTCTATAAGCCTAAAGAGCGTGTTAACTAAAGTATGCTTAAAACGTTCTATAAGACTTTTTTATGAATAAGGCCGTATGTATTTACAGTAATATAATTAATATTAATGATAGAACATATAGTATAAGTTAAAAAAGGGTACGGTCCAAGTGTCTGTAGTGTTTATTATATTTCAAATAGTGAAAAAACAAAGTAAAAACGACTGTTAACATAGGTTAGAATATTTTCTCAATAGTAAAACATGTCAAGTCAAAATGGCAATAAATGAGGAACAATACGATGTAGCCCTTCATCTCAGAAAGTTTTCTTTTTTTTCTCAATTATATGTAAGATCAAATTAAAATTTAGTGCTATGAAGACAGAAGCATATTTTATATTAAAATTAAAATACCTTCCGCAAAATAATATCCTTTTAGCCAGTTTCCACGTAACTACATTCATATATAGGTACTTCACATATGTATTTAAATTGATAATATTAATTATAAAGTAAATTGATCAAATCAAAATCTATACATAGACCCTAAAGTTATAAATTGGAACCAATCAACGTGTTCCACACAATTTTATAAGAATATTAGCTTAGTATTATCACTAAAGTAAAGTTGTAAGTATTAAGTATTCAAGAAAATAGTATTTAATTTACAACGCTTGCACAGAACAGTAATTAAGCACCAGTTTTATAAAAGAACAATTTTAGAGACGGCGATCCTTTGAGGCGGATGCGTCCATTTAAAAAGTACTTCGTCTCGCAATATTAAACTTTCTACTTAGCACGGCTTATTAATAGTGGATAGATTAAAATGTATCTATGTCTTTGAGTGTTTACAAGACTAAGATCCGGTTTCACAACCTGCTGATAAAGTCCTAGATAGGAACTTTATTCCAGACTGCAAATAAAAAAAAAATTTGGTTTTACAATTTTCAGATAGAATAGAGGACCGTCGTGGCGCAGAGGCGCAGAGGCGCAACGTCTGCTTCTAAACGACGGTTTGTGAGTTCGATTCCCACTCGGAGAAGATGGATTTTTCTATTTCCATTTTCTTTGCTCTGGAAAGCAGGCAAAGCGCGGCGTTGAGTTCCGCCACTCAACACGCAATGCCTCAAAAATTATGGAGAGTAAGGATGAAGATAACGGACTAAGCTAAAAAAAACTAGCCTACGTCCCGTAATGAATCGATGCTGTTGACAATGACAACTTATCTGAATTATCATATATAATGTAATCATAAACCGAACGCACCATTATACTTGTATAAAACGTATTATCATTCAGAAAAGGTATCAATCTACAAAGGTTATTCTAACATTCCCCTATTCAAATAAAGTTAAGGTTGTTCAATTGAATAAAGAATAAAGATATTTTACATAAATTTTATCAAAGAGTCCTCATACTGCGCCATACACAGACACACGTCTCGAATACTTTACGACCGTAATCGTAAAACTGTCACATAAAAAATACAAACAGTACTTTGTTACACACAAACGGGTAGTGTTTAAGAAGCTTTACTTTCCACTTTACGTGACACCAAATCATTATCCAACCGTTCACGTACAAATAAAACTAGAATATCAGTCATTTGTAGGCGTCTTTTTGAAATCATTTCCATACATACTATCTATTTCCTTTGTATCTTCGCGCTTTATCCACAACATGGCAGGGTACGCAGTGAGAACCGCAGTAACCGTAGGAGCATAATGTTAAGACACTCCGTTCCCCGCTTCTTGCCTTTTCGAGGCATTGCTTATTGAGTGACAGAACTCAACGCCGAGCTTTGCCTAGATGGCGTAGCGAATAAAATAGAAATGAAAAAATCCATCTTCCCAAGTGGGAGTGGGAATCGAACCGAAGCCGTCGCATTTATATGCAGACGCTAAGCTTTTGCGCCACTACCATTTAATCATCCTAACTCACATAATATACAAGTATTTACATATATACACAAAAACATAACACCTACTTGAAGACACACTTATTTTCAAATGTTTGTAATTTCTAAAATGAAAAGTAGAAAATATCATAAGACTTATCTTACTCATTGACAATAACAGCTTCAAGATAGAGCGGTAATGTATAACGTTTTTTTACCTTGATCGCGTATAAATTCTAGTATTCTAGTATACTAGCCTTAATACTACTTTAAGCTATACTTAAACTCAAAATTCTCTTCCATTTCAGATACTTTACTGTACTAATATAAATTGAAAAAAAAATTTAAGAGGTAAAATTTACAATAGCAAAAGTACACTAAGTTGTAGTGACCAATTATAAACATGATAGTTTTGGATTCGATTTCCACTCGGACGAATTATTTTCATTTTCTGCTATAGCAAGACAAAGTGCGACGTTGACTGCCACTAATCTACAAAAAACGTTTCTAATTGTGTCGAAAAAGGATTAATAACACAACAATCCATCTACTCTTATATACATAGGATGAAGCTGTAAATAAATCGTTACATACTCGTATTAAATTTAAAGTAAAATTACAAAAAGTATGTTTAGAGCGCCAGGTTCCGCACTCGAATCGGAGACTTAATGTGCCTTTTCCGAGTTGTTTTAAAAGCATAATATTTTTGCGAGAGCTTTAGTCTTTCCCGGTGCAGCTTTTATAATGTTCACACGGTCGCGTCTTGTGTATACAAATTACTATAATTTTTTCCTGTTAGTGTTTACTACAATGACATTAACAGTACCTGTTCTGTGAAAACAGTTTTTAAGAATTATTTAGAAGTATTTTCAGTAAAATTATATATGTTTAAGCATAATATAATATAATATAGACGGAGCGCCTAAAAGAATATTGAAGAAAATTTGCTATTTACACGTGCCCAAGCAAATTGATTTGCTTTTTACGAGTGTGACAAATACAGACTAGGCGTAAAGCTGGTTCCTTCTTTTATAAAGATAATAAGTATTTTTTTGATAACTTACAACAAGTAACATATCAATTCAGCACAACTATTTTAAACGGGTGTTTGTGTACAATTTTATTATAAATAGCCATTTTAAAATTATTCTTTCTAACCAAATTGCTATCGATAGTTTCTGCCTGTAAACGTGACAGTTTGTGGGTTCGACTCCCACTCTAGGAAGATGGATTTTTCTGCTGCCATTTTCTACGATCTGGTAACTATGCAAAGCACGGCGTTGAGTTCCACCAATGCTCAGCACGCTATGCCCCGAAACGGCAGCAAGCGGCGTGTTTTAACACTAGACTCTTATGGTCCCTGCGGTTCTTTTTGCTTACCCTGCCATGTGAGAGATAAAGCGTAAAGCTTAAGAAAAAATAAAAATAATTGTTAACTAAAAAATAATATCTCAATAATATAAAGACAGACTATAAACGAGTGGATCAGTTCGATCCCATCCAAGAGAAAGCGCGACATTGAGTTGTAAGTAGTCTACCTTTTATTCACTCTCCAATTAATTTGCAGAAATTACGCACGGAATGCATACGTAATTTTTGCTAATTGGTTGGAGAGTAGAGAAAAGGTAGACTTAACAATAAGTTATTTCTACCAACATTACTATGTGCGGGTATGCGTATACACTACGATACAACTCACCGATACAACTCACCGATACGTCATCATTTACGTAATAAAGAGTATTTAGCTACATTGCCCTATCCAGTAACAATCAAACAGAAAAGCTTAATGAGAGATTAGTTAGACAAAAGCGCATTAGAGAAGACCGTGAAGTAAACAGCTCGTCGCTGTTCATCGTGCCACGCCGTTTAAATTCATTAAGGGTTGACATTTTATTATATTATTTTTAATAATTTAAGTAAAAAACGAAAGTATATTTCTATAGTAAACACTTTTTACAATACCCATTAAGGTCAACCTTAACCCTAAGCTTCTGTGAGCATTCCAAGCTTTTAAGTATTAATGTAAAATTCGTTTGTTTATTTAATATATAAAAATTACATTTTAAAAAGCTTGACAACTTAACTCTTTGATTTATGTTCAAATGATGAAAGAGTTAAGTTAAGTTTACATTTGTACAAAAACAAGTTGTAAATATTATTCTTTCATCGTTAAACATCATTTTACTTTTATGTCAATGCTATATATGTATATAAAGATTTACGTGAGTGATGATGTTGCAGGATAGTCAGAGATTCAACTTTCATATTCAAATTATAGATCTTCTGAAAAAGGAGAAAATGGACTGTTGTTTCATCAATAGATTCATATAATATAGAAAATACATATAAAATTAGATATATATATATATATATATATATATATATATATATATATATATATATATATATATATATATATATATATATATATATATATTTCAAATTACAGTACTAAAACAAACTATAAATTCATTATACAGCGACGGCTTTTAAGCGAAAAATAATTTATTCTTTCATAACTTTAAGCTCTTAACTGAAACATTACACACGGCTATTGTATTGAAAGTATAACAAAAGCTCCTGGCACATTTGGCACCTTCCAAGCCTCGCTGAGTTTCTCTTGATGCCTGAGGCACTATTTCGGGTTAATGAACTTTCTATTTGTAATGTTCGAGTAATTAGTAAAACAAGTCCAAAATTAATATTAGGCTCACGAAAATTACGTGTTTCAGCTCCATGTTGTTAATTACATGGTTGTTCAACCCGTTTTCGAAGCAATGAAAGTTTTCTAGAGATATTTGTATTTTCAACAATATATATATATATATATATATATATATATATATATATATATATATATATATATATATATATATATATATATATCCTATATATATATATATATATATATATATATATATATATATATATATATATATATATATATATATATATATATATATATATATATATATATATATATATATATATATATATATATATATATATATATATATATATATATATATCCTATATATATATATATATATATATATATATATATATATATCCTATATATATATATATATATATATATATATATATATATATATATATATATATATATATATATATATATATATATATATATATATATATATATATATATATATATATATATATATATATATATATATATATATATATATATATATATATATATATATATATATATATATCCTCTGGGTCTAGCTTATAAACTTACTTTTTTCAATATGGAGCCCATATTAATAAATGTAAATACTTAAAAAATAATATAAATATTCCCAAAATAATCCCAAAAAGAGCAAATCATACCTACTGAAGATTAGCGAGATATAAATGTGAGAGTCAGCGCGCGATAATTGCCATATTGTTCTGAAGCTAAAGGTCACCGTCAAGGGCGATAGATTACATAATCTAATTGCTTGTGCTGTTTCGAGTGTTAAGATTTATTATACAGACATTTTTACTTAGAGATAAAATATTTAAAAAAAAAAGGTAAAAAGAGATATCTCAAAAGATCATAGAGGTCGAAAGTACAAACCGTTTCCCTGTATAGCTGTAGAGGCCTTCTCTACGTCGTAATCTTTTTTCCCATTCTTATAAGACTTCTTCTTCTTCTCTATTTAATTACTGCCATAATGGCTTCACTCTTATTCACTTTATGTTGCCTTAGCACATGTCGTGTATTTATTTAGCAAATGACGCCTGAAGTTCAAAGTAGTTTTGGAATCTTGTGATTAGTTTACTTATGACTTACAAACTGCCCGTAATGGCTCTCGTTAGTGTTAGATCGACGAGTGGAACTGAGTGGCATCGTCCACACAACCACCCCCTATAGTAGGACAACGTCTAGTAGTAGTAGGTTCAATTTCCAGTAAGAAAAAAGGCTATTTCGTTTCAAGACAAAGATCTTGTTAATTTCCACCTCTTGATTTGCCATGTAAAAACCAAAAAAATGAGTAGTATGCTATGATATGGTTTATTTTATATATGAATATATGTATACGTAAGGAGAAGAATCTGGAATCGCCCTTAATATCGCTATTATCGCTATTATTTTACAATCCTACGTGTGTATAACGTATAAAAATATTTTTTTACTTACTTTTTTTAATTAATGAATGCTGCAATTCAATAATTTAAAAACCCATCCAAATGATAGTAATGATTATATCACATGTATAGTTAACTTTCTTTTTATATATATATATATATATATATATATATATATATATATATATATATATATATATATATATATATATATATATATATATATATATATATATATATATATATATATATATATATATATATATATATATATATATATATATATATATATATATATATATATATATATATATATATATATATATATATATATATATATATATATATATATATATATATATATATAAATTGTTTTTTAACAGCTTTCAAAAGCTTTTTAACATTTTCTTTGTATTAATAATTTATAGTATTATGTCGTTTCTTCGTTTTTATTGGCCTACAAAACAATTGACAATGAAATCTAATGTAAATCAAAACTCAATCTTGACCAAATACTATGCATGAATTTTTTGTCCATGACAAATTATGTATTCATATTATAACTTTATCTAAAATA
The DNA here is from genome assembly GCA_037178615.1 of Dione vanillae. Lineage (NCBI taxonomy): Eukaryota > Metazoa > Arthropoda > Insecta > Lepidoptera > Nymphalidae > Dione > Dione vanillae. The sequence goes on from JAZFAU010000147.1 coordinate 732,646, forward strand.
CCTTACTACTACCTACTTTCATTTAAAGACAAAAACACGTACATACATAGTCTAATAAAATTATCTGATTTGGGTGTGAACAAACAAACTTATATTAACAGAATGCACACACATACACACACACAAACACAATAAGTTAAGTTTACTATGTTGATAAAAACTTTACATCTTAAATTACATAATTCCTTCCAACTTTAAACGCAGAGCGAGAGAGAGAGAGAGAGAGATGTTCTATAACTTCAACCATATAAAATTTAAAAATGTTATAATATTTCTCCTATAACATAATATAATAAACATATACAAGTATATCAAAGACAATACAATCCAATAGAAGGTATAGTGGAGAATTTTATATGTTCCGGTCCTATCTCAATACTGTTAGCATAAATTGTATATTGTAATATTTCAGTACCATGTCTGGAATACGTTGGCCTTCGAAACCCACATCCGGCTGACCCACATAACCGAATCCACCTCGGCGGCACTTTTATTGTTTGACTTCAGAGGATTTTCACATCTCAGAACAATTTTATAGCATTTCCTCCGAATTGGGACGTTTCCTATCGGACTTTATGCATTATGTAAAAGTAGAATTTTACAGTCACCTGAAAGTAGCTGTAATGCGATTTATCAGAAAATTTTTACTGAACCTAGGTACAACTTAGCAATGTTACTAAGTATGTACTAAGTTATTGCTTATACGATAGAGATATTCATGTACTTTGTTTAAGACTATTTTTGTTATTTTTAAAATGCTAATTCATGTTAAAAGTAGAAAAAATACTAAAAGAGAACATAAATCAACTCAAAATACGAGGCACAGGTTGAAATCCTAATGCGTTAAAAAATATTTAAGTTTTCGTAAAGTATTTTTCTATACTTTATATGGATTAGTACTTAAAAATAAGAAAATATTATGATATTTTCTTTTGCAAAGTGATCGTCCTTTACAATACCTTTGACCGGTAGAATTTTTCAAAAATCTACCTACAAAAATGCTAACAGCGTAATAAGTTGTACAAAGCATAAAATAATTTCGACGTGGCGTGATGAAAAACGCATGACTAAGTGGTCAAAGCGATTGCATGCGGTGCGAATTCGTTTTTTTAAATATGTCTTACACTAGATTATGTAACTATATGTGAGCAATCTGTAGCGCCATATTAAAACAAGACAGTAAGATTATTTCTTACAAAATGAATTAATAACAGTAGAAGCTAGAAAACTATAAAAAAATAATTGTACAATATTTCACAGTACTTGTCTTCCCACACAAGTCATGACATGCCAACACAACTAATTCCACAATCATCTAACCCTCCAATGGAGCACGTAACGATGAAGCCTATCACCCCCATATATCTGACAGCATGCCGTAACATGATTGACGTTGCTTTCAATTCGGTAGACTATACGTTTGATTTTAGGTGACAGTAAAATCGCATACATACTGTTATAGGATGTGTAATTTTTAGAAAAACAAAATTTGAAATACGGAATGCCTCGAAAAAGACGGAAAGCAGGGACTAAGCAACGGAATGTCTTAAAACTATAGGTTCCTATAATTCCTGTAGTTCCCTCTGCCTACCCTGCCATGTGCGGGATAAAGCGTGAAGACGAAAAATAAAAAAAAAATTAACGTAGTGAGATTAGAACCCACGCCTCTTGGAAAATGTATAAGCATACTGACCACTAAGCCATTCTTATCCGTTTTTATCGAACTAGGTCGATCTCTTTATACGCTTGTTACAATTTATTAATGTTGCTGGCATCTCTGTCGGGAGATTTTTACAAATTTCCGCTCCCAATAGATTACTGCTAAGAATGAATTTGGCAATAAAGCATGCTATTTGTTAAGATCTTATAATATGTTTATTATAATTTTAAAGTATAATTCGACTCTTCAGAAAGAAACAGTATATTCCAACTTCAGGGTAGCTGACTTCCCGTCGGAATGTAAGTTGATGGTTGTATGTTTGATCCTCAACCCGGGAAATGTATTATTTCAATTTTAGTAAAAAAAAACGTGTCTTAGAAAGAGTTAGAGAGTAGATTCTCTCTGTCTATCCTGCTATTTGCGTCGTTCAGCTTAAAGTGAGAAGAAAATCTTGTTAGACAATATATACCTATTTTTATACTGCAAGGTAGACAGAGGGAACTGCAGTAACTATGGTTCCCTAACCTAGTGTTATGACACTCTGTTGCTTAGTCCCTGCTTTCTTCGTCCCCGATTTCCGCCTTTTTCGAGGCATTGCGTGTTGAGTGGCGCAACTCAACGCCGCGCTTAGCCTAGTTTCCAGAACGAAGAAAATGGGTATAGAAAAATCCATCCTCCTCGAGTGGGAATCAAATCCACAGACCGTCGTGTTTACAGGCAGGCGCTACGCCTCTGCGCCACGACGGTCCTCAATAAAGACAATATAATTATAGATTTAAAAATTGACACGTTATTTCCATAAATACATTTCACATATATAACAACAGAATAAAATAGTTAAAATACGCTAGAAAAATATATGCAAGACAAAAAGCGTATTAATCGCCAAATTAGTTATACCGGCAGTTCCGCCCTCACATAATTGCTAGGGCGGCCTAGGCCGTGTAATCCCACGATTAACCGCGAGTGTGAGCACGTTTTAACGGATATTTATAAATCCTATGCCATTAGCGTGTAGTGTGCACAAATTGAGGAATCTATGGATAATTTATGGGGAAAATGTGAGACGCTTATTTACGAGATTTACGATATTTTGACGGACGTTTATTTGTGTTTACAAGTTTTGGTCGATATGTTAATCCAATAGACTATATATAACAACTCGATTTTACTGGACCTTACGTACATTACATAAGTAGTCCAAATAAAAACGTACTTAGAAAAACTTATATCACATTATGCTATGCCAAAAACTTCTTGGCAAAAGTGCAATAGGTAGCAGTGCAGGCTCACTTTATTCATTATTTATTCATCTTATAATAGACAAAAATTTGTACATTTTATATTATTTTTTAAAAATCAAATTTGTTTCTTTGTTTGTGTTTGATTTTCGCTCTCGTAACTAAGCATAGCTCCGCGTTGAGTTCTGCCACTCAACCATCAATGCCTCGAAACGGCGGAAAGCGGGGAACGAAGTGTCTTTATACTACGCTCCTACAGTTACTTCTCTTTACTCGCTTTCCCTGCTATGAGCGGGTAAAGTGTTAAGCTATAAAAAATGTACTCCAGTTCCCAAGGGACAAGCCCATCATGGACACAACACAACAATGTAACTTGATCGCTAAACAAATCCGCCGGTAGTCTCGATTACGCGATCAATCACGCCCAGCTATTTGAACTTTGTAAACACACCAATAAATTACCAAATCATGTCCTGTAATTTTTATTTACTGCTTGTGATGTTGATGTATCGCTGCTCAATTTTAATATAATAATGTTCTAATATATATATGGAGAGGAGAGTTTCGTCACCATTTTTTTATATAAAATCAACTACCATATAAGCGTGCCTACAATTGGTTATAGATTAAAGATGATTCAATTATTCTCAAGAGATATAACTGTCTTCTTTTAAAAGAAGCTCATAACTTGTAATTGAAAACCAAGTATACTTCACTCATTGCTACGACTAAAGTAGCAAATCTTATAATATACTTAAAAAATATGTTTTTTCTTTAATTTACATATAACATATTATATATGTGATTTATTCCAACGTAAATCCAAAGTAGGACGTAAAGATTTGCCTTAAACATGCATCCTTCATGGAAATTTTAGAAAAGGACATCAAATGGGACGGAGTCGAGCGACGCGGCTTTGTTATCCTGTCTTGTTTTAGAGCTACGTTTACTTGCTCCAGATTTTTAAATCTTTTCACTTAATCGTCTAAGTAGATTTTTATTCTGACAATTTTATGTAATCTACAAAGTACGATCTGCTCTGGCAATTTTTATTTTATGAGACGACGCTGTTTGAACTCTCGTCTGAGTCGCAACCTTCAAATATTAAAATGAGACAAAAAAACAATGCAATTTTGTTCAGATACTGATAATTGTCTCGAAAAGATACAACAATGTATTTTTGCTTGAGTTTTATATTTAACAATTTATATAAATGTCAATTTAGAATATCTTACAGTATTATCTTTATATGTATACACACACATTTATATATGTTCTTGTCAAGCATTGGAGCAGCTACTGCAGCAAAAACTAAGAGCCTAGACCAATATATATAACGTTTTTATTTTCACAAATAAGGTGTAATTTTTCATTATTAGAAGCTCGTTCTCAGATAACATTTATATGTTTCTATACTGTTATGTATAATTTATGGCAAAAAAAAGAAACATACGAAATTTAGTTTACTGAATAGATAATAGTATATTTCAAGTTCCTAGTTTATATATGTACTTACATTACGCATACATCAAGAAACGCAAGTACAGTAACATATAATATATACATCATACAAAATACAATATATACATAGTTATCTAAGCTATGCATAATCTGGTTGTAAACACGAAAATCCCAATAATGCGACGATAGCTCGTTACACGCGTCGATTACAGCTTCAAAGTAAATCTACGAGTATGCGATGTATGTGTATTTAGATAATAAAACAAGCTTTTAAAAAATCAGTAAACGGAAGGTCTCAACACCTTTGTTTCATAGCGGGGAACGTAGTGTCTTAACACTAGCTTCCTACGGTTGCTGTGGATCTCTCTTCTTTACCCAGCTATGTGCAGGATATAGTGTGAAACCAAAATAAAAATATATTAAGTACGAAAGTAAACTAATATCCATTTATATATATATATATATATATATATATATATATATATATATATATATATATATATATATATATATATATATATATATATATATATATATATATATATATATATATATATATATATATATATATATATATATATATATATATATATATATATATATATATATATTTGCTATAACTCTTCCGCTTATTATATTATCCATCTCAAACAAAATAAAATATGACATCGCAGTTTAACACAAGATGAAATTCGCAAGGACGAATAGAGGTCGCAGGATAAATCGTCCTAGAAAATGTGCTGACCAAAGGGCACGTCTGAGGATTTTATAATAACTCAATATATCATAAAGCCTTATGAATACCGCTAAAGCGACATGTCTACAGAGCGGAAAACGATTTTAAGAGACCGTAAATTACTCCCAAAATTATGTGCTTGGAAATAATCGAAATGATGGAAAAGCTTTTAAAATCATTATCGAATGTAACGGTTTGATTGTGTTTTGTCGATTTGTACGTACGTTTTCTCATTTGAGGAAAATGAGAAAGTAATTTTTTAGATAAGCGCTTAATCTACACACAAAAGATCTCTCTATTCACCTTCTTAGATGAAAATGCCTAATAATACAATTTAGTGATTATTTTTCTTACATTTTCAGAATTGTAATAGAGGACATTGTGTCATCACTCTCTGTTCTCCGCTTTCCATTGAAATTTAGACTTAGCGTGTCACATGGAGGAAAGTTTCTTGGAAATAATCTTCTATACCGCTATGACGAAGCCCGATACGTAATATCGCAATATATAAAAAAAGTATATGAACACATATTGGTTTAAAAACATAAATATATAATGTAGTAAAATAAATACCTCTCGCAGCATAAATAAAGGCTTAATAATCAACCGAGTCTGTAAACGAAACTAAAGTTAAACTGCAATTTATATAGAAGGATAAGTTACATCGAGCTACACTCAACGTACCGTTCGCTCTACTTTTTCACCGTCGACCTACTGCTGTATACCTACTGGCATTTTAATGATTCCAGTTTTGGGGCCATAAGGACTTTTTAATTTATTTTAATATTACAATCGGTACATACTAGACGTAGAGTTACTCTGGGTTGAAATGAAAAATTTTAGCTCATTAAGTGCTTTTGCGTAGCGTAAATAGCTTGTTATTGAAAATTATTTTATATTCTTACTTCCGGAAAGTAAAAAGATAAGTAGGTAGCAGAAGTAGCAGTAGGAGATAACAGAAGCTAGATACAAGTTCTTTTCTTTGTTAGATTGGACTTTGCCTGGTTCTATTAGATGGAAAAATGAAACCTAACTTTTATCATACGAGGTTAGGCAAATTATTATAAATAAGTAATCGAACTGAGTACCCAAAATTGAAACATGCAGAATCCAATCAAAAATTCTTTATTCTTTACTGCTCTTACTCAAATAACAGTTTAATAAAAAAAAAGGTGTCTCATAGTAAAGTGCAACAACAATCTTGCCATTTTAAATATTTAGTTTTTATTTTATATTATCTAAAAATATATATATGGACAACAATTATTTTTAAATGCTAGTTGTTTAAGCTCCCATTTTATTTAAAAATAGAGGTTTTATGCCAAGCAACATTTTCTCCCAAGCAAACCGCTGATATGTAAAATATATAAACATGTTAAATATAAACATATGAAACGATATATAAAATATACGATATACAATCCTTAACATAGTATCAATATACATATATGTATATTGATTAAATTGTGTTAAATATTAATAGCCTAATAGATACTGTATAAATATAAAGTGTTGCTCTTCAAAGAAACTTATGAACTAATAAATTTAAGTTTTCATCCTCGTAGCAAAGTTCACATAGAATACTTACCAAGAATAATCCAAGGCTGCCAACTTTATAATATATACAAAGTGAGTTTACCTGCAACAATAATAATACACGTTAATTAGGTACAAAGTATAATAAAAAGAGTAAATAATAGTTTTTTATAGCTTCACGCTATATCCTGCACATACATAACCTAGTGTTAAGACACTCTGTTCTCCGCTTTCTGTGTTTTTAAGCATTGAGTGGCGGAACTCTACGCCGCGTTTTGTTTAATTGCCAGAGCAAAGAAAATGGAATTGAAAAAGTCCATCTTGCCCGACTGGGAATCGAATCCACAAACCGGCGCGGACGCAGAGTAAATGTCTTTCTGTATACGTCATGTTTACAGAAAGCCTCTACGCCTCTGCGCCACAACCTTCCTGAGTCCTTATCTCATAGTAATTTCTAGATAAAATAATTACTCTAAAATAAAAATAGTGTTTTTAAGAAGAGTGTTAAGTTTCAAAAGCTCATCTGGTACATTCATTTTAAACGTTTCACATATATTACATAATTGTGAAACATTTATCTAAAATATAATTAACATGGTTATTTCGAATTTCAATTAATTTGGTGCTGAAACATTTTGTATGGAAATTAATTATAAAGTTCAGTTTCATAATGAAGGTATTTAGGGAACGATTCCATCGTGGATTTGACTTCTACATAATTTGTTTCATCAGAAAATATTGTAATAGCTTCATTGAGATTCGTCTTAACTAGATTTTACTACTAAGGCTACAACTTCTTCACTTGCTTCGCATTTGAACGTTAGAGTATGTACCTAATATATTATAATATATTCTAAGTGACCTACGGAACTCCTAATCCGCAACTCAGCTACTGCAGGTTGTATAGAAATAATTACCGTTATAAAATAAGTTTTCTCGATATATATATGTATAAATATATATATATATATATATATATATATATATATATATATATATATATATATATATATATATATATATATATATATATATATATATATATATATATATATATATATATATATATATATATATATATATATATATATATAATATATATATATATATATATATATATATATATATATATATATATATATATATATATATATATATATATATATATATATATATATATATATATATATATACATATATATATACATACATATATATATACATACATATATATATACATACATACATATAAAATATTCAGTAGACCCTTCGAGAAACTCTACTGCTACCTATATATTATTAGTACAAAAATTTATATTTACGTTAAAAGTTGTCACATACATATAATTGATATATTTAACATAATATAAACATATAAAAATTACCTTTCACGTTAAAATTAGAAAATAAACATTGCAACATATAACTTATATGAAAGAGATTTAGGTGAAATTCGAAAAGAGCGAACAGTCACAGTACAGTGGGACTGTGATTAACTTTGCTTGACCGAGTTTTAATGAACTGCTAATTAAATATGGAACATCTGTTGAAAGACGTTTTTCAAACATTAAGCGCCAAGTCCAATTTAAGTCAATTTCACCTTATAATCTAGCTCAGCTCAACCTAATTTCCTAATGACCATCTATTATAAATTCTATTATATAAATCTGTTTTGTATTAAATATTTTATTAGTTCAACGATGCCTTTGCAATAAAAAAGCATAAAAAATATTCAATATATTATTTAAAATATGGAGAATCTAACGTTAAAACACTACGTTTCTCACTTTTTGGCTTGGTACTTGACCGTTGCCAGAGCGAGGAAATGAAAATAGTTTATTCCCTGAGTGGGAATCGAACCCACAATTCTCGCGTTTACAATCTGACGTCGTGCCGTAGCGTCGCGAAGACTTCTATAAAATAATTTTAAAATTTACTAAATTTAAGTTGTATAACTCTAATAGTCCCAAGCTTCGCGTGCATGACACGCAAATCGAATAAAACTACGTAAGAAAATCCAGTTTAATTCTTGACAAATATTTCGCTACGACGTAGCTTCTCGTAGCTCGAAAAGCAATGTACCTACACAGGCGTGCACGTGCAGTGGTCAAATCAACTGGCATTCAATATAACAAGGTTAAAATGAATATAAACTTGACGCTATCGTGCCGCACTGAACAGCGTTCGAATATACACACGAAACGGTTGCAACTACGATTTCTAGTGTGGTAAATAATCAAACAAAAATTATATTTATATTACCATTCTAATTTTTACCAAGCCTCGTAGCTGAACTCGTAATATGTCAATGAAAAATATCAAACTGTCATAATCTTAAACAATGATTCTTTGTGTTTATTCTTGTGTTTGGATATTTTTATTGACAAGTACATAAGTTGACAGAGTACATTTATGATTAAAATATATTAATTTTATTACGACTTTAAAATATTTGATTTAAATCTCCAAATAATTTGACATATTTTTCCAATTTATGTATGCCACTTAGGCGTGACAAATGAATTTACCTAAGTGCATAAATACAGAAAAGAAAAATAGATACAAAAAAGTAAAAGTATTTTTGCATAAATTTCAAAAATAGTTACTTAAATAAATTTAATTTATACTGATATAAAAAAATAAAAAAAATTGACTATAGTTTTCGGTTCGCATTAATAAATCAAACTAATATAGTTTCCGCGTTGGATGGCACACAACCACGGTAAACAATTAAGTACTTCAAAACTGTGCCACGATGGTGATTTTTAGGGAGTTATATTGCATTATGCATTTAAAGCACTTCTTATAATTCTTACCTGACTTAAACGGTCCATACTTTGTTAAAGAAGACATGAGATATTAAATAAATAAATCAGTAAGCTATTCGTTTTGTTATTAGTGACACGTAACAATAGTAAACACATCGAAAAATTATAAAAAAAGAATATTTATCAAGACTACATACGTTTCATGAAAAACTATTTAAAAATAATAGTGAATAATAAAAAGAAACAATATTAAACTGTACATAATCATGCAGTTTCAAAATCTTAAATACGCGAAAGACATATAAAATTAATAAAGGTATTACCATATTACACTTTCATATAAAAAAGGAAAATCCAAAACCTATAAAGACATGTCATCCGAGTTGATTCAAAATTGCATAGATTTTACAATAATTACTAACACAACACTAATTAATGATGCGTCTAATTGGATATAATTGCGTTGATCAATACAAGGAGGTCACAGTGCACTTTGTCGCATATGAATGTCGACAATTTGTATTAATTGGCCGATACACGATTTAATTACAACTAGTGTTAACATCTTAAGCATCTGTACAACATTTGATTTTCAATTGAAATTTCCACGAGAACATATTGAATGTCTACGAAGCGCAGCTGGTTGCTACGGATTCCATTGAGTAGAATACTTCAATTAATTTTAAAGAGCAATTCGAGAATTGGGAAATTAAGACATTAGACTTCCTCACAAAAAACGGTTATTTCTTAGAATCAAAAACACTTAAAAATATATACAAAAGCGTTTTGTCACAGCTATAACCACTTATCATTTAATAAGCAAAAGAATCTCAACACACAGTCTACCTACAATGTAATAACAGGTAGGTTTCCATTGAAATTACTTCTTGTCTCATCGTTTAGAGCTTTGTTGCGTCAAACAAAGAAACTCCAATATTTCCTTTTGTCTTCAATTTTATGGCTTAGTGCGATCTTCTTATCCTTGACTGATTTCCAAGTTACAAATCAAGGTCAGGGATTGTTTCTAATACTTTTATTATATAAAATTTGATATAGGCGTAATAATTGAATGAATACATTATAGGAGTTACTTTGATACAATTTTTGCCTATTTATTAATTTAAAGAACATTATATATAGAGCAAAATAAACCTTTCCTTATATTACTAAAATAATCTACTTAAAGTACCAAAATAGAGAAAATGACAAAAAAAGAATGAAAATAGTGTAAATTCTTTGAAATCTAACAAAAAAGGGAAGGCGAAAATTGAATCGTAGCCCCAAACCGATTTTTAGACAATTTCGACGTTATACCTTTTACAAGAATTTGCAACGGGCGCATTCCGAATCAGACCGTGGTCGTTTTTTATTGCACATTCGCACATAGAATCAAAAAAATCCTATACAATAGCCTACACACTCGTTTCGACCTCAACGTACACTCACGCTCTGCTCCAACTAGTACATGTCGCATGTTGGTGCCAGATGTGGCATATATTCCAGAGTAACAGCAACCTAAAAACCTTAACTTCGTAAGATATTTTTAAATAATTAATCTATTTGCAATAAAAATGATATCTTTATCAAACCTAATATAACTATTTTTTACATGGCAGGGTAGGCAGGTAGGAAACTGCAGGAACTATAGGAACCTAGTATTAAGACACTCTGTTGCTTAGTCTCTGCTTTCTCCGTCCCCTAATATTATTTAAAATCCTTAATTATATTAATGGCAGAGTTCAGAATGACCAGCTGTCTTTAAGTTCTTTAAGTTCAGTTCAGAATGACCAGCTGTCTTTAAACCATCAAATATGGTTATTGTTTTAAACACCGTTCTCACCTGCATGAACTGACGTACACAATCTGCCCCATGCTCCCTTAAAAACGTCTGCAACGTCTGAACTCCTCGTGCTGACAACCTATACCCATTTCCATTGGAACTGGTAGCAAAGAACACTCCTGGCGACGTGCCTTCCCCCATGGTCAATTACACTCTAATACTCATATATTAATTATTATCGAATATCTTAAACACTCTACGTAAAATACAATACATAAACTCAATTCGCACTTGCACAGTAGTCACATTTTCAAATATTGAAAATCTTTAAAATTTCCAAACCCATCAAATCTTCGTGTACATCCATCTAGATCTATGTCACTACACATCACATTACTGACATCATCTTTAATCAGTATTGGGAGGGGAGGCCATATCTTGCACCATTCACTGATTACGCTTATCGATTATTTCACATTAAATATTATATTCAAACCGCAAATGTTTCGACTACATTAAAATTTAACAAGTTAATTAACGTTAATTTTATTCGTCCACCAATAAATAAAATATATAATAAGTTATATAATTTAATATGGAATCACTGCAAAATATTTCAGATACAATTAATAATAAGTAAAATAATCATTAAACAGGTTAATAGTTACGATTATAATCACGTAAAATAGTAAATTTTTTTTTGGTAGCACTTGTCGTAGCAGGTTGTAGCGCTCAGCCGGCGCTGTCGACGCGCGTGTAAACACTACGCTACGGAGCGGCGTAGCGGCGTAGGCAATGGCAGTGTTCCACGGGTGACGTCACCCGCAGGATGTTTAGATTTAGTGATATGGTATATGAATGACATAGATATATATATATATATATATATATATATATATATATATATATATATATATATATATATATATATATATATATATATATATATATATATATATATATATATATATATATATATATATATATATATATATATATATATATATATATATATATATATATATATATATATATAGATATATATATATTCGGGGAAAATTATTTTTTTTTTAATTATTTTTAATATATAAGGAAAAAATATTAAATTTATATAAAGTTTGACTATATACAATGCTTATAGCCTACTGTCTCTGTATTTACTTAGAGGCCTGTTTATAATATTTTTTTGGTTTTATTGTACAAAAAACAGCATTTTGTATAATTTACGATCATAAATATACGTGTGCCATCAGTATATATAATCAAAATTACTACTAGCTCTCTGCAAATTTCTTAATAAGAATGAAATATATTCATAAAATTATATAAGTATTTTAATCCTTAGAGACAATTAAGCTTTACAACTTATCTTTAATTGGACTTACTCCTAAGTGGCTTTAACTACTTAGTTAATTACGTAATTGTGCGATGAATGTGGGCGTTTTTACTTATAATATTAAGGATAAAGCTTTTTGTCATAGAAAAAGAAGGAACAGAACTGATCAATATCCAATGTACTGGTAAATGCTATATAAATTTATAGGGCACCAAAATTCCTATATAATAGTGTACCATAAAAATTTATACCTACAAAAACCCTTAGAATATGTTAAATAAATGTGTACTTAAACTCAACAAAACAAAGATTAGCCATGTTTTCAATGGGTTTATTTGCCGGATCACGATTCCGGTGATCTCTCGAGATGGCCGATATGGCCGCTGAGAGACGTTTGTAATTACGCCCCTGTCTAGAACTCATTATATAAATAAAACAAAGAGCAAGAATTTGATTTGCTCTTTGAGTGTGTTATCTTCCTCGTGACAAGGCCTATCATCGAAATGGAGCTGTTGAAAAAATATAAAAGTATTTTCTGGATTAAATATTATATTACAATGAAATAAAATTGTTTTTTGTATGTATAATAACGTTTTTCTTAAATTAACAGGAATTTAATTACAAGTAAGATAGATTCAAACAGAACAATATATTTTTTGATGCCATATCGTAATGGGATAGCATTTGATGATTTAATACATGTAAGTTAGTTAAGTTCTTAGTTCATTCATCCAGTTGATCCAAGCTGCCACAAAACACGCGGTAATAGCTCGGACAGGAATTAGGGCACAGACTTTCTTATTATAGGGTTCCCACGGTTCCTGCAGTTCCCTCTGCCTACTCTGATGTGTGCAGGATAAAGCGTGAAGCTATAGAAAAATAAAGCTTAAATCATCGCAGATTAAAAAATCCATAAAAGTAATATTTCAAGTTACAGAGTGTATAAATTATACAAACGAAACCCTCACGTTCCACTAAGCGATTCTCCTAATGCGAATATATTGTTCAGGTGGTCGATTTACTTTGCACTTTTAAAATTACATTTTGAAACATGTTCGGATTGCTATACCCACATTTACAGCAAATTCAATATCCGTTCACACGATACCAGCAAAAATATATAATAAGTATGATATTTTATAATCCTATGTTGTATAATAGTTATACATGACGTTATATATGCCATGACAAGTCAAAATGTTATAAGTAGCGATGTAGTCGTGATATCTCATGTGATAACAGTAGGTTCTATTGAACTTTTCGGGGCTTTTCAGTCTAATTAATGTTACCATAATCCTAAGGTTCCATCACATAATGCCAATTGATTCGTTTTTAATTTATTTATTTAAAAAAGCATATAGATACTAATTTCTAGCTAATATAAACTAGTTCTAATTGGTGACGATATAAATCTAACTTACACACACCAGAAAATTCTTCTCGAGGGACACCAGTTCCACTGCATCAAATGTAAAATGTAAAGTTTAAATCAGTATTTGCACAGCAGTTAGTAAATTTTACACAAGCTATGTGGAATATAATTTTTCTTCTACTACTAAAGCGAAATAAAAGTTATTCATCACGATGAGCTTTTGGCATTTAATGATGTTAAATATTTTATTAATTTACATACAGTAATTTGATGCAAAAATAGCATTGTGCGGCGTTTAGTTCCGCCACTCAACACACAATGGCTCAAAAAAGGCGGAAAGCGGGGACGGAGAAAGCAGGGACTAAACAACGAAGTGTATATGTATATACATATATATATATATATATATATATATATATATATATATATATATATATATATATATATATATATATATATATATATATATATATATATATATATATATATATATATATATATATATATATATATATATATGTATGTATGTATATATAACCTCATGCTATCTATATATATGATATAGCGGACAGAGGAAGCTGACATATGACACGTTGGCCAGAGGAATGTAACGAAATTGGTCGGACAATTTAAAATGTTAAGACGGAGGTATAATACAAACTGATTCACACTGTACTTCTACATCTATCAACGAGATTTAGTCTCAGATATTACTAAAGAAATATAAAATAAAAATGAAACGATTGCAAGTAAAATATTTGGCTATATTTCTTATATAATATTTCTCACTATGGCCTATCCCAGTTGCAAAGACGAAAAGTTAAAATTTTGGAGCAATATACAAATATTATTAATAGTATTTCAAATACAAAAAAAATATACCGTGTATAAAATTTGTAATAAAAACCTGTATTCTTGTATTCACATTGAAACAAGTATATCAAAACGTTGAAGGTAACTTCATTCGTGATACCCAAATTTTATGGCACGGTACGACATATTTTCTTGCAGTAAAACTAAGCGTAAAAACAGCTGGCAATAACGATACGTCCCAATTTACGGAACACCTCCATTTTACGTATAAATGTGTATCAATAACCTGTAAACTTTGTCCAATAAATCAATAACGCGGGGAAAATAAACTTGCTTAATATTTATATCTTTTAGAGAATTATTATAACAGAATTTGTGTTAGTATATATGTTAGTGTATGTGTATATATATATATATATATATATATATATATATATATATATATATATATATATATATATATATATATATATGTATATATATATGTGTATATATATATATATATATATATATATATATATATATATATATATATATATATATATATATATATATATATATATATATATATATATATATATATATATATATATATATATATATATATATATATATATATATATATATATATATATATATATATATATATATATATATATATATATATATATATATATATAATTTTTGAAATGAAAATAAGTTTTTCATATATTTTTTTCATATATTTCTTTATTGTTTTTCATATATTTTTTATACAATACAGCTTCACGCTTTATCCCGCCCACAGCAGGATAGGCAGAGGGAACCGCAATGACCATGGGAACCTAGTGTTAAGACACTCCGTTACCCGCTTTTCGCCTTTTTCGACGCATTACGTGTTGAGCGGCTGAACTCAACGCCGCGCTTTTAGCTAGGTGTCAGAATGCAGAAAATGGAAATGAAAAAATCCATCTTTCCCGAGTGGGAATCGAACCCACAAACCGTCGCGTTTACAGGTAGACGACGCGCCTCTGTAGCACGATGGTCCCCGTTTTTTTAATGTATATCATAATAATTGCAAGTATTAGTGGAAGAGGTCACGGTTGATCTTCAAAGGCACAACTTGTTCGAGATCACGTAAAAATTACAAATAACAGAATTAGACCAACCCACTAGGCGATAGAAACCTCTAACCAGCCAGTTAAGTAAAAAACGTCATGTACGTTAACAAAACCATCTCTAAAAATATTATGAACTAATTAAACTAAATTCCATTGGAAAATTCTTAAATTCCTCAAATTCTTGGACATCAGATACTAATAGTGATAATACTTTCGAGCAACTTTCTAATAAGGCCTCAACATGTCCTGAACAAAATAATTAATGAAGCGTTTTTTAACATTGCAATTAGGCGAGAGCTTATCAATTGGAAAAAATAAACATATTTTACTACCTTTATACAAAATTACGTATCAATTTGTAATTTGGTGCTAGGACAAAGAATGTATTATCTTCATAGAAAAATAAACATCAAACAAAAAGATCGCATCAAAATCAATCCGAATATGAAGAAAAGGATAAGGCATTTCTGTACTAAATAAAGATAGCTCCAGAAAAGGTTATTTTCTTGATGGATCCATAAGTCCTTTACTCACGGCGGGTGGAGGCGTATCACAGAACATGTCACTTTTAGAGGAATATCGGGCAAGTTTCGTAATGGCGGGAAGTTTTTTAGAAGAACTCTATATATTGATAAAGAACAAAATACAATGTTTTGTATAAAAAGAAATCTAATAATGGAACCTTTTCAATAGTAAGTACGAAAATTGCGTCGCTTTTGAGTTATATCCTCAGTCGAGAATACGAACCGTTGTGGCGCAGGGGCGTAGCGTCTGTCTGTAAACGCGACGGTTTGCGGGTTAGATTCCCACTTGGGGAATATGGAATTTTCCATTTTCTTCATTCTGACATGTAGGCAAAGCACGGCGTTGAATTCCGCCAATCAAAACGCAATGCTTAGAAATAGGGGGAAAAAAGGGCTCCCTCTGTCTAACCTGCCATGTGCGAGGATATTCAATGTTCATTGTCATACGCACAACTTACATAGCTAATAAGCATATCTTTAAAATAGATAATAGTTTAATGTAATTTAATTAACTTCTATTGTATAGTAGCAAATGTCTAAAACGATGAAAAAAAAATCCATTGTAAAATGACCTTTTTTTAATAATTTTGTTGCTAAATTTAGATTATATACCGTGATAAAAAACGTCGTACAGCAGTCACCACTTAATACAAATCTGATCGCTACGACGACAGGTCATGTCCAATTCCGAGAATGAGAAAAACGGCGAAACGTAAGCATTTATTTTAACGAAAATGTGACCAAAAAGATTTATATATATTTAATTTTTCGGAAAAAATATGTAGAAAAAAAACAAGAGGAACATATTTGTAAACAAGATGTTAAATTAAGTTTTAATCACAAAATACAGATAAATGACAAAAAATCAAAGATGTCACTTAAAAAAAACAGCCTTTTACTTAATGTTTGTGTAAAATTCTAAATTCAAAGCAAAAAAAGCAAAGTGGAAAAAAATAGACTTTTAGACATTTTCAACTGAAGAAAACGGTAAAAAAATCATAAAGATACGTCTCAGCTTCGCTTTTGGGTCGACAAAGGCGTCGTGATATCGCGTTTATAATTGAATAGCTGGCCTGAAGTAGTCGCTCTGATTGGCCCCGGACCCGGCCCCGGACCCGCACCCGCACACCAACTTAGGTAAATCTATTTCAGTGAATTGGGAAAGCGTTGAGAACTTGAGGCGTTGAGACGATTTATCGAATTAACCGAAAATTACAAGAAGGTCAGCTTCATTTGATTTTGGTTCGTAATAATTTGTTGATATTTTATGAGAATTTTGTTTTAAAACAAAGAATTGTTAATCAATATATATTTTAGATGAAACACCCTTGATAAAAGAGGACCG
This sequence comes from Dione vanillae, assembly GCA_037178615.1. NCBI lineage: Eukaryota > Metazoa > Arthropoda > Insecta > Lepidoptera > Nymphalidae > Dione > Dione vanillae. The sequence goes on from JAZFAU010000147.1 coordinate 750,318, forward strand.
TCGCGGCGCAGAGGCATAGTGTCTCTACCTGTAAACGCGACGGTTTATGGGTTCGATTTCCACTTGAAAATAATGAATTAATTCATTTTCTACGCTCTAGTAACAAAACAAAGCAGGAAACTCCGCCACTTAACACGTTTTGTCTCTACAACTGGTCGAAAAGTGGGGCAAAAGCATCTTAACCCAAGATCCCTCTGCCTATCCGGATGTATGCTGGATAGTATTTCTATAACGAATAATAGTAAAATCATTTCATCTCCATCTATACTCTATAAATACGAAGAAGTACATAACAAAACTAATCAACCTATCTGATGTGAGCTTACTCGACACAAGAATTTACATTGAAGAGTTAACCGTTGGAACTAAGCAAAACTACACTTAGATAGCTCTTATCCAACTTCTACGGAAGCTGTAATAAATTAGGCTAAGTGGTTAGCCGAGAGTGAATAAATGTTTCGTTGAATAAATTACCCGTAAACTGGACAGTTTGGATATTTGGGCAAATACAATACTAATATGTTTAAAATTTTAGATTAATTAATATATTTATTTGAATTAATTATGAATAAAGAGTTTAAATTATAAATAAGTTATTACTATATTTGGAAACACAGATGGAAGTTACAAATTATAGCTTCAACGTTTTAGACTATGCGATGATCTCTTGGTTTGTCATTTCACTTCTATCCAATATAGAACACATCACAACTATCGTTCGTTTACATGGATTATGAAACGTAAAACCTTGTTCTGATTTGTTCGCGAAGCATTATAAGGAAACCGTGCTACCAAATCAAACTGTACTACAATATATCTAAAGCCGGACATACCTGCATGCCAAATTTCAATATAATAGCGTACATTATCATTTTATCGAAACGTTGAGTTTCCAGAAAATGAGAACATACACCATAATTTCGGTTAAACGTTTTATTTAAAATGTCTAAAAATCCCGAAAAACAATTTTTTATTTCAATAATAGAAGAATTTCAATACAAATTCATTAATTAAGTATTTTTATACTATTCTCCATACATTTCGGTAAACAAAAAAGCATTTACATCATTTGCCTACGATTCATATAGTTTCTAAGGGTATCATATAGGTATCGACAGGCAGCCTCTACCCGAGCTACTAATGCTTGGTCATTCAATAATAATTGAGTTATCGTCTGCAATCGCCGCTGCGCCACCGTCGACACTTTGAAACATGAGCTGGCTGATTTATAGCATGCGTTTATTAAACACTAGTTATTGTAGCTGGTGTTATTTGTAATTTATAATAAAATACTTATTGGGACGTAGATACAGAGATTTATGAGGTATTTTTTTTAATATATCATAAATAAAAATGTCGAAAATATGGAGTAGCTTAACTATTACAATTAATATGATACATGAAGCAAAAGTGAATGGTAAGAGAGGTAAAGGGACTTTCGAAATCATATTATGGAAAATACTGGATGAAGGTCACGTAAAATGTACCAGGATCCACCGAAGTGAGTATCCACCGAAGTGCAAGTATAAAGAGGTTAATGACAGAGGACGAGGCGAAATAGGTATGCAGAGACCGCAGCGATTGGCGTTCTGTTCTCTCTGACGGGTAGTCAAATGTTTAAAAACTATTTTTATTTTAACTTAACCAACAAAATTAGCTGGAAAGAAAAAACTTGTCCGCTTTCCATTTCAAACAATAACAATATCTTATGATTAATACCTATTTCACAATATATGTCATATTTAAAATATTAAAATTTTTAAATATCCGGTCAAACTTATAACATCCTATACAAAAGATAGTTTAAAACAAATCAAACTGCTAGTTAAACTTTTAAACTGCCAGTTATTTGAACATCATAAAAGTAGCAGTTAGTCTCGACTCTGGATACAGTGAAACGGTGTTTTGGTACAAATTGATTTATGCTACGATTGTGCAATACATTGGTGCATGGAGTGACTGATTTACGATATGACACTCTAGTGTTTTATATATTGATATATTCGTATTTTTATTCGTTAGGTAATTTTAAACCTGTACCTTTATATAACGAGCAAGTATATATCGCAAAATATATGACATAAGATCTCATCAATTAATCGCTTTATAAGTCACCATTCGAGTTATAATAGAAATTGTTCTTTTGAGATGCAATTACGAATTTGAAGTTGTAGCATGGGCTAGTGTTTCGTAGATATGGAAAAAAATATAGAATCTTGATTGAAATTTTACCTTTTTTTATATAAAGAAATTCACAAAGAATTGTCAATTAATAATAAGGACCAGTAGGAAAAAGTGAAAACCGTGTGACCCTACTACGACAAAAAAGTCGGTTTTACAGACGTAATATTTTTCGGACGATCTACTAGTTACTTTACAGGACAGTTTTTATTGTGTTAACCAGTGTAAAGAACACTTAAACGTTTGTTTAGCTTAAGTACATTTTTATATTTCGGAATTACACCTCTTATTCTATTTTGTGCAAAAGTAAAAGCACGCTATTAAAAATATAATTGGACATTTATAAGCCAATTTCTTTATTTAATAACGAAAATCGACGTAAATAGGTAAAACAAGAAATATAGTACTACAAATTAGACTCATACATTGCAAAAATGACAATACATATACATGTATATAATAAACACACAGTCATATATGTTATTGGCTGGCTAATCTGAGTTATCTTTGAATATCTACAATTTAAATTCAAACATTTAAATTTAATAAATTTACCTGAGAAGAACCATCACAAGAAACTAGGAAGAATTCAACACCAATACATTTTTAACAATGACTCGTTTGAAACAGACTGGAACCAGCATTTCATTCCCAAGGTGTGTTATCATTTAAAATATCATTAATTACGTAATAATCTTAAATCAAATATCTTTTTACAATTCTTTTAAATTGTGATATAGAACATTGAAGAACGTTTTCTGGGATCATATTGTAAAAGAGTACAAATTGCCTCATGAAAGAATCGCTGATTCGTTGCAATCTAATTATAGGCGCTGTAAGTTTAAGCCTTTTTAACCTATTTTTGACAAAATCATTAATATTCTTTTAACATACATTACATTTACAAAAATATAATGAGATGCAACTGTCCATCTGTCTGGACTTTACTAATATATATATACCTATACATCTATACGTATACCTTCCCTAACACATTATATAAATTCACAACGCTGTACGTGACTGCTATGACCTGACAATATGTCTACACGTGTACACAACCTCATAACGCAGGTAGCAAGCATTCTGATTACAATGCCAGCTATAGAACAGATCTCAGTAACAGTAAAATTAGCACTATTCAATGCTAATTCTCGGACTTGTGTACAAAGCTCTGATAACTACTACTAGTAACTACTAAGCTTTATCGCTTATTAAATTATAATTTATGATATAGCTTAGCTTTTAAGAAAAAACAAATAAAAGAGAAACATAACATATTATTGTCTTATTCATTTATAAATAATATGTTTCTTCGCTAAATTTAAATAAAAATATTAAACTGTTAAATCCATTTTTTAACAATAAATATATCCATAAATAGTAATTTCAATTTTGCTAGTCTCTAGAACCTATTGACGATTGATGGACGATCAGTTCATCTTCTATCACTTAATCTTCTATTTTTTGTGTTAAAAATATCAAACATACGTCTGCCCCAGTATACAATTGATTAACTAAGCTATTAAAACATAGTAAATGTAGGCACTGAGAGGCACAAGTTCAAATTCTGCAACGTAAAACTTTTTATGTATTATTATTAATATTTAGTAAATATATATTACAATTAAACAACTCTTAGACACATATGTGAACCTACAAACAAAAATTACAAGTGTAAATTGGCAAAAAAACAACGTTTTTACACAATGTAATTCTCTGACTACTAGGGATAGAGCGTAAAGATATGTATGTATATATTTTACAAATAAAAATATATCATTAATATTTCTAACAAACACACGGGTCTATAGTGTTAATTTATGTCACCTAGAGCCGCCCACAGCGCCGCGCTCGTTCACCGGATGCAGTAGGCTGGGAACGACCTTAATAAAGCTGATCAATTACATCATCTGAGTATTTCTATTTGCTACTATGCGACTACTATATACTACTATAGTTCATTGTAAATTTTTAGGAAAGACAGTTTAATAGTTAAAGAATACATATGAAAAACTTGTGTGAAAAACTTTAAAAAATCATAAAAATAAAGACAGTTCAAACTTTTTTTAGGAAAGTTTTTTTATATAATATATATGATTTTAACATATTCAATTTATCTTTGACATAGTGTAAGCTTTGGATGTGCTTTAAGAGCTGTATATGCAAAATAATTTAGCAATACTTTTAAAATAGGTACATATATTTGGTAGTTAAGCTTCTATAAAAAAACTTTAGTATGTATGTATGTATATATATATATATATATATATATATATATATATATATATATATATATATATATATATATATATATATATATATATATAAAATCAATCATTATAAACGATTCTCATACTTAAACTGAGACAACAGCTGTCTTACTCAGGATTTTCTACGTTTCTATGTCACGTTTCTAAAAGTGTGTGAACTGTGAGACTGAGTGGCGTCGAGTGCTGTGAGAAAATAGGTCCCATAGAAAACGTTTTTTGTGCCAAATAAATTCAAGAATGCTTATTAATCAATAAACGTAATATGTTTATTTTTATTTTTTTAACTTCACGCTTTATCTTGCACATGGCAGGGTAAGCAGAGGAACTGCAGGAACCGTGGAACACTCGGTTGCTCAGTCTCTGCTTTCTCTGTCCCCATTGTCTGCCTTTTTCGAGGCATTGCGTGTTGAGTGGCGGAACTGAACGCCGCGTTTCACCTCGGTTCCACAATGAAGGAAATGGAAATAGAATAATCCATTTATTCGAGTGGGAATTGAACCCTCATACCGTCGCGTTTACATGCAACGCTTACGCCTCTGCACCACGACGGTAATATGTTCAGATTAAGATAAATTGACATTTATATTAGTAACAATAAATTGATTTTAACAATAGTTTATTAATTTTCGAATCTTAAGACAATGATCCCTTATGAATCAAATGTCACTTAGACATCAGAAACGATTAAGCTTTAAGTCAACCCAATCAAAACTTTATATGAAATTCGCTGCGTCGTCAAACCTCTAGGGTAATTTCCGTTGACCAAATTGAGAAGAAGAATTAGCATAACAAAACAAATATTTGCAGTTAGTATACTAAATAAGTGGCTACAAATTTGTCACATTTCATAAGGTATACTTCTCTAACCTATAGTCAAAAATCTTAATATGGTCTTATTACGCGAGTTCTACTAGCATTTAAACGATTTATTCTATTTCTCATCACTCACTGCATCATCTCCTTATATTCAGGGTTAAAAAAGTAAAAAATAAACTATATGCAATTGTAATTGCATAACAATTTAATTTAACCACGTCCCAACTACCTTAGAGCATCATAACTCAAAATCGGTCACGCAAAATCTCGAAGCCGAGCTATAACTCATACAAAATGCCCGCACGACTAGATCGAAACGGGGTTTAATTACCCCATTAGAGAAATAATAGAGCTATAGGTCACCTAACCGACGGTTGCCAGTTCATATTCAATTTTGTCTAGAACGTTTATAGGTTTAAACACTTTATACCGGCCATTATCGTAAATTTGGGCTAGAAACACTAAGACAGCTTAACCTACCACCTTCAGGATTGAAATAGATTTAAAAGCAATTTAACTTAACGGTACTCGTTAAGTAAAGCAAGTGTATACAATGTTTTACTATGCTCAAGTTAAGACAATGGTATAGTAATAAATTTAGTTAAAGGCTGTTGAAGTTACAAAGAAAATTAATTAGTATTATTCGTTTAAGCCTAAGACAGATAAGTTTTGCATGTCTTTTTGCAAAGACCTTATCGTTTATTTAAAAGTGAATTAACATGGAATATTAAGTACTATGAGTAAATCAATTTTAACAACAATAACTTTAAAAAATAAATTTACATTTTAAATAAAACAATTTAAACGGTTTTATCGCGTATATTAACATTTTTTGTGAAAGCCGACGTTTCAAGCACTTTGCAGTAGTCCGTGGTCACGGGTAGACTGAGGTGGCATGCGTCTGTTATTTGATATAATTATTATATCAAACTACCGCCAACGGTTCCTGAGTTGCCTCGTGTACTGCCCTGGATTCCTGCAGAATGAGCTGATTGTATCTTGCCCTTTGGTGTAATAAAATATATAAATATATACCCGTCAGTCTACCCGTGACCACGGACTACTGCAAAGGGTTCGAAACGTCGGGTTTCATAAAAAATGTTAATATACGCGATAAATCCGTTTAAATTGTTTTATTTAAAATGTATAAAAATCGCGAAAATTAAAGAAAATAAATCTACGTTAGGATTGACTTCTTATTTTTTTGTTTTATTTTGAAACAGCTAGTAGCTATTTGTAGCTCCATCCTCCAAAAGCATGCGGACTCCCCGGAGAGTATGGATGAAGAGGTTAATGACAGTGGACGAGGCGAAAGAGTTATGCCGAGACCGCAGTGTTTGGCGCTCCGTTCTCTCTGACTACTCCGCTAGGGATAAAGCATGAAGCTATATATGTATGTGTATGTATATGTACTTTCTAATGGAATGTTTTTAATCGAAACAATCGAAATATTGTTTCTTTTATTTTTTAATTTACAATTTAAATTCATCCAAGCATTAAAACTGCTATTCTGTATTTTACATATTTAAATATTTACTATGAAATTGATAACAGGGCATATGTAAGAGAAGAGAGAGATATATATGATTTGCTTTTTTATTATTTTGGATGTTTTCTTAAAAAGAAATAATATTTATATAAATAAGTAGGACACAAATACGTACAAAAAATACGTTAAAGTCGACTGACTAATTCCTTTGACAAGAAAATGTTTTCTTTGGATTTGTGGCTGGCTTTTAAAGAGCACAAAATGAGAAACAGTAATTGGTACTTTTATCGGAATTTTAACAATACATTTTTTTTTTCAGTCAGATTATATAATATATATTTCGATTTTCAGGTAATACGTAAAGATATATAAGTTTTATTTGTAAAGAAAAATATGTTAAAACCTTTTATTCTACATTGTATGTACGTCCATTATTTTAAAAAATTTTGTGTTAGCGGAACTCAATACCGCGTTTGTTGTAGTAAACAATTTTTTTAGCTTCAGGTTTAACCCGCTCATGGCAGGGTAGACAGAGGAAACCGCGGGAACCTAGTGTTAAGACAATCCATTTCCCGCTTTTTGCACTTTTCGAAGCATTGCGTTCAATACGCACTACTCAAGTAGCTGAACTTAACGCAGCCTAGTTTGCCAAAACGAAATAAAATAATCTATCTTCCCCGAGTGGGAATTAAGCCCACAAACTGTAAATGAATATATTTTTCAAACAAAATTGTACTAAGCCATACATATTTATATTTTCTATATAAACAAACATGAAACATCTAAATCAGATATTTTAAAACAATTTAACTACAATCGATGTGTATACGTCGACACCCGCCCACATCCCACACCGAAATGAGCAGATGTTTCTAAATTTAGAGGATCTAAAATGAATGAACTTTAAATGCGCGTGCGCATATAAATAGTTGCCATGACCGCCAGCTCTGTCAGATAAGAAAGCATCTTCGTGTTATTTTTGTTACTTTTATAGGTTTTAATACATTGACCGGTACATTACATTTAAGTGTTCAATTTTATACCTGCATTGTGTGTGTGTTTATTTTAATACCTTTGTATTAAAAAAGAAAAGTTGATGTCACTTCGACTCTCTCTCTCTCTCTCTCTCTTTCATAGCTTTGAAGTTTAAATATCCTAGTGAGTAATCTGTAGTCTTTCTTTTTTTTTAGCTTCACGCTTTATCCCGCACATGCAGCAGGGTAGGCAGAGGGAACTGCAGGAACCATAAGAACCTAGTGTTAAGACACTCCGTTACTTAGTCCCTGCTTACTCCGTCCCCACTTTCCGCCGTTTTCGAGGCATTGCGTGTTGAGTGGCGGAACTCAACGCCGCGCTTTGCCTTAGATGCCAGAGCGAAGAAAATGGAAATAGAAAAATCCATCTTCTCCGACTGGGGATCGAACCCAGTAACCGTCGCGTTACAGGCAGACGTTGGGCCTCTGCGCCACGACGGTCCTCAATCTTTCATAGTACATTTTATATAAAATATGAAATTTTATTACAGTCTATATATTTTATAATACATTGTCAACGATTAGGCCCAAGGTTTCTCCGTAAAATTTAAATTATCAATACAAAACCAAATATATAAATATATACTAATAACTTATACAACGTTGTTAAATAATAAACACATGAAAATAGAAATATAAATGAAAATACGTTTACAGAACACCTCGCGTTTTGTTCATCCGCTTCCATTTCAATATTCCATCATGCTGCATTGTTTGGATTGATAAAAATTCCATTCACATCGTGTTTGTCTTATTTCCCTTACGTCGTGTCATAATAACCCCAATATACAATTGTATTAACTTGGTTTTGTTCATGAAAATTTATATTTGTAAATATGTATACAGGGTGTGGCCGTAACCGCGACCTTAATTTAAAGCATAGTATTAACTGACCTTTATACATTTGGTACACTATCCTGTCAGAGCTGCAACCTGCGAACCATCAGCTGCGAGATCATGAACGTGTTCACAAATTCACCTACCTGGGAGGTGTTGTGGATGCGCAAAGTCGTTCTGACCTCGAGCCCATGTTGACAAAGGTAGAGCCACGTTTTCTCAACTTAAGCCTATTGTCGCACCAATATGAGGATTTTTGAGTCTAATGACAAGGTTTATTATACGGGTATGAAACCTGGTTCGTCAGAAACGAACTCTCTTGATAACTACAAGTGGTTATTAACAAATGTCTGAGGCAAATGCTGAGAATTTTTTGGCCAATAAAACAATAACAAATAAAAGAACCCCATTCACACAGAGATGACGAGATGACATGAGAAAGTTGAGGTGGCTGGGACACACGCCATCGGTCAGCCAAAATAAACGTCAGTGATAGTGTGTATACACTACTTCATAGTAGTGTAATGAAAAAAATATAAGCAAGCAACTTCTGCAGCTAGCAGAAGCAATAAAGTGAAAAATCAAATCCAAAAGACGTAGACGCTACAAAGGAGTCATTTTTTTATTTTTCATGATTATTTATTTACAATATAAATATATAGAATATTATAATAAATTGTTAGTAACTTCTTATAAAAAGAGGGCAGTCGTAAATGATAAAAACCTTAAAAGTGACGAAATTAAGTCATTCTGGCAAGCGACAGTCCATATTGGATGGGAACTATTCTGAAATATTATTATTAAGTAATTTATGTAATTTAATGCAATTGCACAGAATTTCTTACGCTCAAAACATATATTCTACGTATGTTTTTTTTTTTAGCTTCACGCATATTGTAGGGTAGGCAGAAGGAAAAAGAACCACTTCTAGTTTCTAATAATACCTATATTTTCTAATGATAAGTATGACACCTTTCGTATCTAATTCAACTGACTCGTAATTCTCTACAATATTTTTATATGAGTAATATTATAGACAGTTGATAGATTTATTACGTAAATAAATAACTTTACAAACAAGCAAGCTGACTGTTTTATAGACATTTAACGTAAACTAACGTATAATAGCTTTTAGCACTGTACTTTTGACGTAAATTTAATATTTAAGTGCTTATATAATATATAATGATTTATGTAATAATAAATTATAATTTTCATGATTATTACCTTACCTTCCATATCAGCGGTGCGAAAACAGTGGTCCGCTTTTCACAATACTTTTTGTATTATTAATTTTTTTTTTTAATTTAGTAATACATGAAAAGCTTTTTTACTTGTATACATATCTCCAGGCAAGATGTTAAAAGCTTCTAGCAAAATGTATATGATATTTAATAAACAAATATTCCTTAAAGAAATAAAAATTACAGCAGGGAACGGAGTGTCTTAACACTACTCTCCCGCGGCTCCTGCAGACTGTGGTTCCTTCTGCCTACCCTTCTATGAACGGGATAAAGAGAGAAGCTAAAAAAAATTAAAACAGCATTTCTTATATACACCTATAATAATACTTTTTCATAATTATTGAAATTAATATGAGATATCAAATACAGTATATTAAAATATTGTGATTTAACTTACAGTCAACGCCATCTACAGTGGGGTGTTTCAACTATGGGGAAAACTGAACAAAACTGGCTGTGTCAAAAGTTTCCCTTGATAATTCCCCATTTTCCCGCTAGAGGCGACACTTGCATATTTTAGCCTATTCTATACAGAAAAGCCATTAAAGTTACGGTGTTACAAGTTTTAAATTACATAACCACTCCAGCGTGGTAAAGTATATATTCTAATAAGTTTGCAACATTGTTTTTTTCTTAGAAACTTTAATCATAAAAAAATATGTAAAGATAAGTGTTTTATGATTAATATTAATTCTATATACTAAGTATTAACATTAATATAATTAATATTTGTGATAAGAACATATAGCAAAATTTGAAAAGGGTACAGACCAAGTGTCTGTAGTGTTAACTATATTTCAATAAGAGAAAACATTGTTTTTTTTACTATAGATATTTTGTTTAAAACTGTGTTACGCGATGGGCGTAAGTTCGATTTCCACTAAGAATATTTGTATTTATTTGGAATATTATCAATTTCTTTCTGGAACACTAATGAAATAATAAGAAAAGATAAATTCTAAAGCTATATATTTAAGATTTTAACGAATAATTTTCTTACAAGACCGAAGAGGAAGTGGGTTATCTTAAAGGCGACATCTAGCGGAAACGCCCCGAAAATTTTGTTTACAAAATGAACAAAATTATCGAAACCTTTCTTGCAGTTGCATATTATGTATAAAAACATATTAAAAAGCACATAAATATAAAGTACAAATCTCTTTTTTTCAAAATTTTTGGTTTAATTAATTCCAGCCAAATGCATTTTAGCTACAGTATCTTGTATATATAAAGTGCTATATGATTCATGTAATAGTGAGGTCACTTATCTTTATAGTGAATAAAAATTTAACGCAGCGGGAAGTAAGAAGTTGCCTAAAAAAACGATACTCAAGGCCATCGTTGTGTTAAATAAAAATAAATTTCACACAAAAAATATAAGATTTGCCTTTAAAATTCATGTACTATCAAAAAAAGCAATTTATTTTTTCTCTAACTTAAAAAAAATCCCAAAAACACTAAACTAAATTTTACATTATAACCAACCGAATAACGATATCTGTGACATGTAAAGTCTTTAAATAAAGCATCCTCTGAAGACAAAGGAAAGAAAATCAGCTCAAGGTAGAAAAGTTTGAATAATTCCGTCGATTCGGCCGCCTTAATGCCTTTTATGATAATGATTCCAAAACGTTGAAAAGGATCCTTTCGCTTAATATATATAGGCTTATCTGACTTTTAAAACTGTTTATTTATCTTATTTCAATTTAGCATGTCTATAGAAGCCTATCTCGTTAATCTATCGAGCTCTTCGCGTAGTTGCGTAGTACAACAATGATCTTACAATAAGTGCGATGATTACAGATTCAATTCCCATTAGCTAGAATGATTGCATACAAATTATTTTGATTTCACCGCCCGCCCGCTCGCCTAAAACATGGCAATTACTTCCGGCACACAAAACACATCTCAAAAATTGGGCGTAAAGTGTTCTCTACCTACCTGTGAAAAAGCTTAGAATACTAAAGCTTCTTAAACATAATGACCTGGTCGTAGGTTACCCAAGTAATTGCCATTATGCCTAATTATCTCTCAGCAAAAGGTTAACTATCATTAACACGGGTTAATTGTGAACGGGTGTACAAACAATACTTGAATAGTTAGTCAGACAGTTAAGCCGTCGGTCTATCTAAGACGAATAGTTATCGGTAATCAAAGCCTATGTAATTTCCGAGCAAGTTGACCACAAGGTTATGAATAGTCGTACTAAATGGATTTCAGAGGTCGTGATGTGGTGCCACATTGCTTAATATTATGTAGAAATAGAGAGATATGGGCAAATATGTTTGGAATCATAATCTATATTTTTTCAATTCCTCCTGCATCTAATAAGCAGGATAGGAAAGGAATCTAGTATACACTCCGTTCTCTCTATGTGTATGTGTAGGACCGTCGAGGCGCAGCGTCTGCTTGTTAACACAACGGTTTGTGGGTTCGATTTCCACACGGGGAATATGGGTTTTCTATTTCCACTTTCTTCCACTTCCACTCTGGCAACTAGGCAAAGCGCGGCTTTTAGTTGCGCCACACAACACGCAATACCTCGAAAAAGGTGGAATAGTGTCTAACACTAGGTTCCCACGATTCCTACGGTTTCCTCTGTCTAGATATATAATGCGTAAAGTTAAAGAAGACGTATGTATGTCACGGTATGTTGGCTGTTCACAGTTAAACGAATAGAATTATTTTAGTTAACATTGAATCCACAAGCATTACTTTCAAATATCGACACTGTTCCATAACGCAATGATCTTGCAGTAATTTTTAAATTCACGACAACAATTTGATTTTTTTTTACTTTTAGCGTAAAATATAATGTTACTAAAGCTAAATAGTAGTAATTAACTTCAATTAAATGTTATTTATTTGGTAATTTTCTACTAAATTACATAACGAATTGTCGACGTATATTTGCTTGCTTGAATTTTCTTGTGTATATACAACAAATGTACATAAAAATTTTCTTTCCAAACGTGATCGAATTTTTGGATGAAAATTGCATATAAAACGTATTTACACACAAATCTTTGAATACAACTAAAGAGTTATTACTATTACACAAAGCCGATAGATTTTTTCACATAATTTCTTAAGATCAAGGTACGTACTTGGCATGGTTGATAACGTCCGCTGAGCGGATATTATTCGTCGACACGACTGCCTCACCAGTAGCTGTTGTGATTTTACTATACACACTTACCTAAATATTATATTACACTATGTTATCTAGGAAGCATCAATTAAAAAAATAAAAAATAAACAACATATAAAAAAGTATGAATTATAAAACTAGATATTATTATTTCTCTGTTACAAAAAAAGAGGTTTTGAATAAATACTTTGATCTATAATGTTATTTTAAAAAAACTTTTTAGAAACTTCAATAGAAACATTATATAATTGAATAAACTATTATAAATTTGTATAGTAACCTTGATTTTATGTATATGTACAAGCTCTTAACATATTAAAGGCCAATACTAATACATTATGAAAAACAATATACAATAAATGTTTTATAAGTTTAATCAAAATTATTCATTCCTTCACTCCATTCCTACTGTTCTGCATTAATGAAATACCATATAATATAGTTATATAATATAGTTACATTGATAAAAATCGTAACAAGGTTAACTTCTCTCCAAAATAGTATAATCGATGCCAAACGCAAAATGTGGAAAATCCTTTAATGTTTTTTTTATCTTAAGCAATTATAAATATAAATAAATTTGCACTCAAGATTGGATTGGATGACGAAAACTAAGTTTGCGGTTCAAATCTAACTCGGGGAGACTTTTTTAAAATATGTAGATATATTTATTTAAGTTAGTTACTTATTAGTTGTAATTTTTTACTCATTTTTCATAATAAAGGAATAGATGAATGGGACGGAAAAAGCAGGAACTAAGCAACGGAGTGTCTTAACACTAGGTTCCCACGGTCCCTGCAGTTTCCTCTGCCTACCCTGCCATGTGCGGGATAAAGCGTGAAGCTAAAAAGAAATGAATGGATGGATGGGGCTGATTTATGACATTCAGACTGTATAAATAAGTAGCGGAGCAAACGTAAATTGTTCCTAAGGAAATATTGACTTATCACTTCTACGATTAATTCGTGGTTAAATTTAAATATTAATAATATTTTTTCCTATAATAAGCTGGGGAAAGGCGTAAATATTTAGTTCTATATGACATCACACTTAAAAGGCCGTAGTTGCGCCACTAGTTTAGGTTGTCAGTAGACATAACGTCGTGACATGAGACTTTCCGAATAGAAAAAATATTTATAGAATATTCAAGTAAAAATATATGTCAATAACCAGTCTTAATACAATTACTAAAGCAAATGCAAATCTTTCCAGTTACCTTAAAATCCCTACGACATATCTTGCAATAATGAAGATTTACTTCATTTATTTCCATATTTTTTCCTGTATAACATAGTAAACGGAGAAAAAGTGTCAAGACACTGTTCTTTAAATCACACGAGAATTAGAGACATTTCATTTTAAGTGTCGGACCTCATCACATTTTGTTTTAATATGAGTAAGATAAATTAAATTGTAAGGACAAACAGAATTGCTTCCTATGTAATTCTTATAGATAGATAATTCTGATGATGATGACAAATCATCGCAATTAGAAAAATCGGAAATTCGAATTGGAAGTATACGTATAATAGCTATTGTATCATATGTACGCTGTATATAGGTATATATTTTTTTTTTTTTAGCTTCACGCTTTATCCCGCACATGGCAGGGTAGGCAGAGGGAACTGCAGGAACCATAAGAACCTAGTGTTAAGACACTCCGTTACTTAGTCCCTGCTTACTCCGTCCCCACTTTCCGCCATTTTCGAGGCATTGCGTGTTGAGTGGCGGAACTCAACGCCGCGCTTTGCCTTAGATGCCAGAGCGAAGAAAATGGAAATAGAAAAATCCATCTTCTCCGACTGGGGATCGAACCCAGTAACCGTCGCGTTACAGGCAGACGTTGCGCCTCTGCGCCACGACGGTCCTCGTATATTTATGTTTTATATGTGTATTTAAATGTTGTTTTAAAAATATATATATGAATAACTTCTTGAAAACCAGAAAAAAGGTTTTATTTTTAACAATTTCTTGTGACCCATTAATATAGTAATGAAAAGCAGTTTAAAATTGCATAACATGAAAGCAACACTTTAACTACAAAATGTTTCCAACATATAATGTACATGTACATTAACATGTTTTGTTATACATATACATATACATATACATATATATATATATATATATATATATATATATATATATATATATATATATATATATATATATATATATATATATATATATATATATATATATATATATATATATATATATATATATATATATATATATATATATATATATATATATATATATATATATATATATATATATATATATATATATTTTATAAAATTGTAATAAATTGAAGAATATAAAAATTTGAGCCGTCGATCCGTCAACCGTCCAAGAGGTGCGGCTTCAAATCCCCCTGCGATCAATTTTTTTATATGTTTTCTCTAAGTATTATGTCAGATATTTCTGTTATTACATGTGATCACAGCCTACATAAAACTGTAGCGATTACCATTATTACATACAACAAACCACTTAAAAGAAAATATTAACTTGTTTACGGTCGTGTTATGAATTAAAAAATCGCTTATAAATGAAACATCGTTTTAAGTTAGTTAGCTAAAAATATATTATCAAATTAAAATACCTGTTAACCTTCAGATAAAAATCCAATTAATTTTAATACCGTTCTTTAACAATTTGAGGCTCATAAAGGACTATTCTTTAGCTACGTCAGTAAATCGATTACTGTGCAAACGAAAATCTTTTTCAATGTATATGCGAAATATAAACATAAATAAAGCATTAAGTCCTGAAAAGTCCTTAAAAGGCTAAGTTGTTTCAGTAAAATGGCACAAGCCGTCTACCAAACGTGTGGATTGATGATCTGAAGAATAAAGCGATAAACCGCTGGATTCCGAGGACGTAGAGCTGTACTTACTTAGATGAGGGTAAACCCAGTAGTAAGATAAAAACGGATGGATAGATTAAAAATAAATAAAATAACATACATTCATCTCCCTAACTATAAGTTAACAAGTTAAATCTAACTCTAAGTAAAGTACGCAGAATAACTAACAGATAGCTCTAAGGTTTATTTGCCAACGCAGGCGCAGGTAGTTTGCCTTGACAAGGTCAGATAATAACCGGTTTCTCAGTCCTCCAATCAACATTCATTCATTGAATTCTTTCGTTTGTATTTGTGACAGCCTAGCACATTACCTTGTTTTATGGCGCTAATGGTTGTATGAGAATATTTATATATATATATACATATAACCTCATTTAAAATAAAAATATGAATTTTATTTCAGCTTATTAATTGCTTATTAACTTCATTTGTATTTTCACTTGTTTATAATAATATACAAATATATAGTACATATATATAGTACATATATAAGAACATACATATCGCAATACAAAATATATAACACTTAATATGTGGAGGAAGTAGAATGTGTACAGTAAAATCATTGACTACAATGAACACTTTATCTGCACAACATCTTATGCAACTGCATATTACAATAATACACTTGTTTGTACATAAGTAAGTAATAAAAATATATTGACATAAAAAGTTATATAACAAAAGAAACGTGGATATATCATGACAGTTTCTTCTACAAGTTGACCCTGAATTTCTTCTTTTTTGACCTTTTGAAAGTCTGAAAGTTGACCTATTTAAAAAATGTGGACGAATATAATTTTCGCCAAAGGGCGAGAGGTCATACTGACGCTGTAAAACACATGTGTCTTCATACTGTAAGCAGACCGCAAAGGGTCAGAAGGCAGAACCTAAGCTTCTCGTTGAGACGAGAACGGTAAGCGCCCTACAGTTTTTAATTAACTTTGTGAATGTCACACAATTGTTGATTTTTGTTTGTTAAAACCTCGTCACGTAACTTTTGCTGGGTTTCTAAACTTTAACTTTGCTTTTCTTAGTAAATTACATCATTATAATAAATAACAATAATGATATAATTCAATGAGCTTAACTTATTTTCTACGTATACAAATAGCTATAATAGAAGCTATAACGCTATTTATGAGCAAGAAGACATTTACAACAACTTACTAGGTCCCTGCTTTCCGCCTTTTTCGAGACATTGCATGTTGAGTGGCGGAACTCAACATCGCGCTTTGCCTAGTTTCCAGAGTTTTTCAATATATAAAATATATAAATTTTATATACTTTTAATTTGGTTCATACTATTTTATTATATTTAAATATATTTAGGACCGTCGTGGCGCCGTGAAAGTTTTCGAGTTCGATTCCCACTCAGGAAAGATGGTTTTTTCTATTTCCATTTTCTTCGCAACTAGGCAAAGCGCGACGTTGAGTTCCGCTACTCAACACGCAATGAGTCAAAAAAGGCGAAAAGCAGGGATGGAGAAAGCAACTAAACAACGGAGTAAGCAACACTGGGTGCCTATAATTCCTACAGTTCCCTCTGCCTACTCTCTCACGAGCGGGATAAAGCGTGAAGACATAGAAAAAATTAAATAGAAAACAAAACAACGCTACAGGCAAAAAATCTACAGAATAAATATAATGGATAAAAAACTAAAATTTAAAATTGAACAAAACTGCCATTTTTTGCTATAATTAGAAAAAATGCCATTACTTTTTTAATTTTAATAAAAACTTTCCATCTTAGATGGGTCAGATGATGATCACTACTTCCTGATAACCGTGAAGTAGGAGCAGCGCGAGAGGAACAAAACAGTTTGCCATTAAACAATCATCCGGCAATTTTTACTGTACCAATGAACGACTTAACAAGACGTAGGAAGTAATCTCACTTCTTTGTTATTGAAAAGCAGTCTTAAATTTTTTAAAAGCTTACAAAAAATTAAATATATACCGATATATTAGGTACCTTTATAAGGATATATAGGTAAGAAAATATGCAGGTATCAAAAAAGTTAGATGGAAAATGGTCTTTTGTGACTCTATTCCTATAAAATTAAACTGAAGAAAAAGTAATTTATATATTTATACTAACTTCAAAAAATAGTCGTCATTCCATCCATACCTTTTCAATAACCTAACCGTCAAGAGATAAACTATAGAAAACACTCAAAAGGTAGGTATATGTATGGAAATAAACCGCTTTGCTTGGCCATGTTTATAAGAGCGTAGCGACCTTAGCTAATACGATGTCTGATCTTTCACATAAATAACGTAATTCATTGAGACGATTTTCACATGAAACCGTCGCTTTTATATCTGTAGACAAAACGACAGAGCTCGACGTCACAGAGCTATAGTACAGCAACTGGAGACGCTACGATTGTGGATTCAAATCGCACGATAGAATTACTAATTTCCATTCTCATTCATTCATTCTGGCAAGACGAAGTGCAAAAACACAAAAAGACATGAAGATCTGCCATTCAACTCGCAATGTCTTAGAACATTCATACTACACTACAAACATTCATTCCTTAACACTAAAATTGTAGACTTAAGAAATAAATGCATAAAAAGAGAATCAAACGGTACAAACCAAGTAATTTTTCACAACACAATGGTTTCCACCACAGCTCGCCCGGGGCCTAGGGATGGGACCGTATCGACCCGTCTAAATATAAACGGCGCGGGCGACAACTGCCTCAACAGGATTGAGGACTGATGCTTGACATCATCAAGTAACGCTTCAGGACTTCCTTTAGTCTTTATTCGAGTCTAAATTGAGAGAAGAATTTTTTTAAAGCCCCTTGAACGGTATTTCATAAATTTTCTACAAGCTTTTCAGATTAGATTTATGAGAAAATATAAAAAAAATCGACTTCAGAACAATCTTAAGTAAAATCCAAACGTCTTTTAAATACCCATTAAGGCCAAGAAAGTAAAAATACGTTATACCGACACTAATTCTTATTGATTGCTCCTAATGGTTTGGACCTAAAATGTCATCATTATATACGCAAAGGTCTAAGACCCGAGGAGGGCGATTAGAGAAGTTTGAAATGAAAATAACTTCGCGTCGGGCCGTCAGTGTCTGGGGTTGCGCCATCCAACAGGTAGCTTTTACACGAAATAGAATATTTTAGGTTTACCTTACATATTCGTAACTGTGATTTCTGTTTAGACTATTCGACTGCTCGGTCATAAGTTCTATCTCAGTATTAAAATGCAACAGAATCGGAATTTAATGATAACAAAATATTGTACTACTGTGTGCCATTAGCAAATGTTCTAAATTTAAACAATAAATAATAATTATAAAAGCATTTTATTTATTTATTTTGTTATACGCGGTTATTTCAAGAAGTACTGCATAGAATTAGTACTGCAATAAATATGTTGGGAACTGAATAAATAGGTTGTTTATTTAATATCAACTCAACCTCCGGGGAGAGTTAAAGGGATCTAAGATGCCTTTACTGTCATTTACAATTCTGAGTTAGAAGAACTTCGATCTAATGAAATCCCATTTAATTTAAGTTCTTTCCTGCATCAAAAAGATTTTTTTATTAAATAAAATAAATAAATTTAACTTCTCAAACATTAAATACACAAGTATAACTACAATATATACACATTAATAATTTTACAACATAGCAATAAATATAAATAACAAAACACTGTGAAGCAATCTGTCGGTCGGGACGCGTCGTATCGACCGTTCTAAATATACACGCGCGGCAACCGCCCGCCGCCTGTGCATGAGGCCCATGCCCCATTGTTTTGACAGCCATCAGGGCTAAGGCTTCTATTTTGTTGCGATAAATAGGTAATTTGGGAAAGGATTTACAACACGCTATAATCATATTACGCAAGAAACACTTTGAAATGTGCAAGTAGTTTATATATATATGTACGTAAAAATAAATTACTTACATGTATATTACTTATTTATAAAAATCAAATAAATAGTAGCGGAAATTTGTAAAAATCTCCCTACAGAGATGCTAACAACGATATAAGTTGTATAAAAGCATATAACAATTTCAACGCGCGCGTGATGTAGAACGCATGGCTCAGTGGTGAGAGCGCCTGCACGGTTCGCAGGAGGGCGCGTAAACGAGTCCCGCTGCATTCAAATTTTTATATGCTTTCTTTAAGTATTTTTCTATCCTCAGTGTGGATTAACACTTTAAAACATAAAAATATTTAATAAAAATAGCATTCTCTCTCGCCAAATGATTGTTCTTTGTAATGGTTTTTGGGTAGCGGAAATTTGTAAAAAACTCCCTACAGAGATGCTAACAACGATATAAGTTGTATAAAAGCATATAAGAATTTCAACGCGGCGTGATGTAGAACGCATGGCTCAGTGGTGAGAGCGCCTGCACGGTTCGCAGGAGGGCGCGGGTTCGAGTCCCGCTGCGTTCAAATTTTTATATGTTTTCTTTAAGTATTTTTCTATCCTCAGTGTGGATTAACACTTTAAAACATAAAAATATTAAATAAATAGTAGTTTTAAAAAATAATTATTTTCAGTTTTCACTGTTCTTCGCTTGTCCCTATCATATTTTGCTATACAGGATTTATTCCATATCCATATACAAAAGTACCTGCTTAATATGTTATGAGAAAAAATTTTACTAATCATGTGATTTTCTTATCTATAAATCTTATCTTTATAAAGAACGTGTTTTGTTTACATTATGTAAAACGACGATTTGATCTGTATCACGTGTCCAAAGCAAAAAAACAGCAAAGATATTTTAGTCCAACTTAAATGCAGTCGAAATGTATATGTATAGGTAAAAGCAAAAATACAAATATATTGTTTACGTAAATAATAAACAACTTAGCGTTATAATGAAATTAAGAATGCCGCGAATGTAAGCTCACAAAAAGGTAACCCATTGTTAGATAAGTGCGTGTACACAAACCCGTACCCACTGGAATATTTAATCCTTCATCACGAATTTGTATTTTATACGAATTAAATCATGTCTACAAAGCGGTGTTTTGAAAGAAAAAACTAGTGAATGATGTATTAAATTAATTAAATTAACATTTTCTTTATTATATTAACATTTGATAATACTGGTAACGGTAACGGTAACGGTAACAGCTGGTAACTTATTTTCATTTTTTCATTATAAGTAGTAACAATACCAAGCGTAGAAAATTGAACAGAAAGTGCGATATATATATATATATATATATATATATATATATATATATATATATATATATATATATATATATATATATATATATATATATATATATATATATATATATATATATATATATATATATATATATATATATATATATATATATATATATATATATATATACATATATATATATATATATACATATATATATACATATATATATACATATATATATACATATATATATACATATATATATACATATATATATATATATATATATATATATATATATATATATATATATATATATATATATATATATATATATATATATATATATATGTATATATATATATATATATATATATATATATATATATATATATATATATATATATATATATATATATATATATATATATATATATATATATATATATATATATATATATATATATATATATATATATATATATATATATATATATATATATATATATATATATATATATATATATATATATATATATATATATATATATATATATCAATATAATAATTTAGCGTTTATGTACAATATTTACACTAGGTAATACAAATTTACCTAATCTACTAGTTTAGTGACTATTTTATTGATTAATCGAAAAGTCTAAGGTTCAATTTTTGTGTGTTACAAAATTAATGTTATAAGATTTTCGTGCTCAAGAGTATAAAAACTGTCGACGTAGCGTTGGATCTCTTTGAGGTTGCCTCATACGCCCATCGAGTTACTTCTGATAGCAATATGAATCTGTGTGTATACATACCATAGGTTTAACTTAAATAAATATAAGTTCATATATATTTAAGTTAAGTTGCACGTTATAGTTCTTATAAACGTAATCAATATTCATACAGCTCTACTGTACAGCAATATTGATTTTCTTCATATCGTATATCATAAAAATGCCACAATTAATTAATTAAAACGTAATTTATAAACAATATTGCGTTTAAATGCTTGGAACACCTGCCTCGGCCATTTAAAGACAAATTACGAAATACAATTACACCGTCTTACATATATGTATATGTTTAACACATTATTTATTGGAGTTAACAAGCTTAGAGCTATAATTTCATACAATACATAAAATAGGTACTTCGTTTTTTTAAACTTATAATATATATATATATATATATATATATATATATATATATATATATATATATATATATATATATATATATATATATATATATATATATATATGCGCTGAATTTATCTATTATAAAGGTCAAAAGCAAACAACAACGCAACAAAATCAATAGAATTTTATAAACTATTATAAACTAACTGATGTTTTATAGAAAAGTAATACTTTCATACCACAGCACAGTTACACGATGGTCGCAAGTTTAAATATACACGATATTTTATACTTAAAGTTGCACATAAAACTCTGTGAGAACCTGTGAGAATGTCGTAACATTCTCCAATATATATCTAGAGAATCGTTCTTAATAATGAATAACAATATTGACACAAACATAAAGACCATAAATTCGAACACCTAATATAACAATAATAGGACCTCTTTTATCAAACAACCTCAATCAAATTTCGTAGGCAATGTTTTGATAACCCGTTTATAAATTCGGTCGCAGAACTCACAGGAGACGACCTCTCTCCACTAATTAAACATAAACAATACATTGTATAAATATATACTACAATGTGGATTAACAGTTTAAAAACCATCAAAAATATTTAATAAAAATAGCATTCTCTCTCGCCAAATGATTGTTCTTTGTAATGGTCTTTGGGTAGCGGAAATTTGTAAAAATCTCCCTACAGAGATGCTAACAACGATATAAGTTGTATAAAAGCATATAAGAATTTCAACGCGGCGTGATGTAGATCGCATGGCTTAGTGGTGAGAGCGCCTGCACGGTTCGCAGGAGGGCGCGGGTTCGAGTCCCGCTGCGTTCAAATCTTTATATGTTTTCTTTAAGTATTTTTTATATACTACAGGGTAGGCAGAGGGAACCGCAACACCTACAGGAACCGAGTGTTAAGACACTCCGTTCCCTGCTTTCCGCCTTTTTCGAGGCATTGAGTTTTGAGCGGGGACACTTAACGCCGCTTTATTTACCTTTTGCCTATTTGCAAAGAAAGCGGAATTAGAAAAATCCATCTACCCCGAGTGGTAATCGAACGCACAAACCTGCATTGCCTCGCATTTACATGCAAGCGCTACGCCACACGGCGGTTTTCGTAATTGTATAAATATTTCAGTACAAAAATAATATAAAACGGTTATGGTCACCATTTGAAGACTTAGTTTATAGCGAAATGGGACCTTTTGCTGTTAATAAACAATTTATAGGTACAGCCTTATCTTTTGTACGCAGGCAGCACCCGCCTTTGTCCTATACACCGTTCCACACTAATAGCTCTACCAGATTTATGTTTGTCTGAATAAATCGTAGATTTAGGAGCGGAACGTCCGGGTAATTATCTCCTTAGGCAATTACTTTGAATATACAAAAACTCAAGCGTTATTTGCAGGTTTTTCAGTAATACTCAAGGATGGATCAAATTACGCTATATATATATATATATATATATATATATATATATATATATATATATATATATATATATATATATATATATATATATATATATATATATATATATATATATATATATATATATATATATATATATATAAATTAATCCATATTATCCTATATAATATTTTGCTTAATCATAGCCATTTGTAAAATGTCTACACTTAAACTTAGCGCTGTGCAAATATAAAGAAAATTATTTGATAATTTTCAAATATTTCTGGTCGCATCCAAACCGAGGTAATTATAAAATAATTCAAGCTATTGCCTCGATGTTGTTGAATAGCGCCGTCAAAATATCTCGGATACTTGTACACCAAACTCCGGCTTAGATTCGAGTTTACGAGTTTCACTTTGGTACCTTTTTATTAGTTTCCTTTACTTTATGAAACGAAATCTTTTGACCAATTAATCATATTTGTGTGGAAATATATGAATCAACACTAGTTAATTTAGGCCATTCAAGAATAATTTTAACGCATCGTCCGGTCGTGTCATCATCCGGATATAACTTGGAGTATTTCTCTCCAGAACTACCTAAAATTGACTTTTCATTCTTGTGTCCTCTCTGTCAGAGTAAAAGACAGTTGTTTTTATTTCTGATTCTGAATTTCGATATATTTTTTAAATGTTTAATTCAAATGTATACTAATAATAAAGATATATTGTGATTGCTGTATATATATGAAAAGTCTCGTATGTTTAAAACGCTTATTTGTTTTATTTTAATTTAATAGGGGACGGTCGTGGCGCAGAGGCGCAACGTCTGCCTAAAGCGCAACGGTTTCAGGGTTCGGTTTCAGGTTCGTCGAGGAAGACGGATTTTTCTATTTCCATTTTCTTCGCTTCGGTGGAAAGCGGGGACGGAGAAAGCAGGGACTAAGTAACGGGGTGTCTTAACACAAGGTGTATATATATATATATATATATATATATATAGGTGTATATATATATATATATATATATATATATATATATATATATATATATATATATATATATATATATATATATATATATATATATATATATATATATATATATATATATATATATATATATATATATATATATATATATATATTTATTTATATATAGATTCTACAAATTATATTACATATAATATATATAAGCCGTCGTGGATAAAACATAATTTAATATGAAACAATTCACAAAATGTTATATTAACCTAGAGAGTATCAAAATACGCGCTTATTTTCTTTTAGTTGAAATTAAGTCCCACGCAAGAGAAAAGGTCGCGTAGTGCTTTTATGCGTAGGTGAAATAATTAAATAGATTCTATTTATTAGGGTATTATATACATATACAAAGTTTCACGAACTTTAATGATTCGCGTAATACGATATCGTTGTCTTGGTGAAAGCTAAACAAACGTGTTAGTTGTGACTTGTGAACTTACTATACCAATGCCTATAAGAAAGTGAATAAAAGAGAGAAAGATGGAGAGATAGAGAGAGACAGAGAGTATATGTTAAGTAGAGGATAAAATATTTATGTGCAAGTAGTTTCAAATTGACAATTTCTTAGCGATTTGGGCTGATACTCCAACATATACTGTTCAAGACACGCTAGCATGTGGTCTTCACGGTCATCACGCAACGTAGAAACCTAAACCTGGTATGATCCCTGAGAAGTATAGAAATACCTGAGAACTATAGTTCTACTAAAAGAAGTGTTCTCTATAAACAGAAGAAAGATTTCCAAAATGTCAATGAGTACAACAAAAACGGTAATATATATGTCAACTATATGTATATATATAGTCAACGCATATTTTAAATTAATAATCAGGGCTTACACGCTGGTATTTATGTATGAAATCGCCATGGTTTATACTCTTTTTTTCTATAGTATTACCAAATATATATGATAACAAATATTACAAATAAAAAGAAAGACATATTATAAATCAAAGTGAGTACCATATCTAACCAAATGTCACGGTAGTAAGATAACCAAACCAAATGTCATGGTAGTATAACATTAATATTTTTTTGCTTTAGGAAGAGTAAGACGGAGAGCCTTTACACTAACTCTCTCTGCTCACTGTGCTATTCGAATGGCAAGCCGTAAAATTAAAAAGTTCCAAAAGCCAAAGCTTTCAAACATAAGTTTAAGCTTTCAAATATAAAGTACACGTGTAGACTAACAACCGTATAATAAACACAAAGAAAGCACGAACACTTTAATTAAGCGCAACACATTTTAAAATTAATTTACACAGGCCTATGAGTTTATCAAACGGCTGTTATGTATACAATAATGAACAATTACCGTCGGTACGTTTAAAACAAATAACCGACACGCCATGTCTTTTGGGTTTAAATTAAACAAAAATAACTTTTATTTGTTTGACGTGTTATTGACATGTTATATAGGTAATCTTCTTAGACTATATTGGAGAGCTTTTTTTAAAAACACCACAAGACCGTCGTGGCGCAGAGGCGGTAGCGTCTGCCTGTAAACGCGACTGTTTGAGGGTTCGATTTCTACACGAGGAAGGTGGATTTTGTCATTTTTCTTTTCTTTTCCTTCCGCTACTCAACGCGCAATGCCTCGAAAAAAAGCGGAAAGCGGCGAACGGAATATCTTAATACTAAATTCCCACGGCGCCTTCGATTCCCATTGCCTACTTATTTATGAGCGGGATAAAGCGTAAAGCTATAAAAAATACTAACTAAAAGAGGCCCAACGTTTTATACTTACTCATAATTTACGTAGCTAAATATGAATAGACTTACGAAGATCCAAAAATAAATTGTCTCGAAAAATTTACGAATTCTATGAAACGTAACGATGCAATGGAAATATTCGTCATTAGATATGATTCATTATCGACAAGTATAACGGTTAGGGTAAACTTGCTTAATTCGTACCTGCGCTTAAATCGTACCTCTTCTATATCTCGGCTTGGGTAATAGTTATTAGTGCCTTTAGTACCATAAAATATTAAGAACTGGCGGTCATATTGCCATATGACAAATACAAATCTGCTACGTTGTTCCCGACTAAAATATAAAGCAGGTAAGTTTATTCCTACTTTTTGAACAGTTTTTTCGCATATTTCACAAGAACTGTCTTATAAGTATATCGTTCTTAAGCTGTTTACCTTATTATAATATAATTATGCGTATATTTATGAATGTATTTCACAAAATAAAACTCCCTTGTTTGTTGACATTTTTTTTTTGCAGCAGATTTGAAATTCAGTTGACACTTGTGCCTATTTCGTACTCACAGCAACTTCTTAAATCGTACCGGTACGATTTTGGAAAACTATTTATAATTTCATTTTAATTTTTAGTTATTTTTTGTATTTTATTTGTATCCAATTATTTTGTTACTATTTTAGGGCTACATGTCAAAAAAAAAACAGCAAGATCAATGTTTAAAAGGTAACATAGAAGAAAAATAACTACATTCTTTCTTCAAAGCTAATTCTAGAGACACTTGGAGTATTGTTGTCAATAAATTCACTTCTGGGACATTAAAACCAGTTAAAAGAAAAGCCAAAGGCACTCTTGTTATTACAGGAAGTCCATATAAACAAGAGCTTGAAGTTAAAGTAGAAGAAACCAAGAAGAAGACCATACCAAAGAAGCTAAATGTAAAGAAAAGGAAAATACCTAAAAAAACAAGAAATAGAAACAAGAACAAGATGAAAATGACTGTTGGATGATGATTACAACATTATTCAACAGAAACAAAGAAAACATGATTAAATGCAGTAATTGTGAATTATGGATACATAAGCTATGTGCAGGAACAACAAAAAAAATTAAATGTTACTGTGATGACGGACAGGAATTGGCAGAAACCATTGGCTGTATTACTAAATACTAATGTACTAGCATTCAATACATTAGCTACTAAGATTTTTAATTTTAATATTGTAAACCAATGATAGGATCTCAAAGTACGATTTAAGAATATCCTAGTACGATTTAAGACGAATGTTCTTAAATCGTACTTTTTTTAAGTTTTTGAAATTTGCTTATTTTTCAGAAATTTAAAAGATTTACGTTGTTTTATTTTGATATACTTATAGAACATTAGTTATAGTTAATAACTTTATATAAATAACTATGTATTTTTCCTTCTTTTCCAAAATATTTGAGGTTCTCCTTAAGTGGTACGAATTAGGCAAGTTTACCCTATATAACGGAGGATATAACGGTTTACGAATTAGGGTTTTTACTAAAACACCCACCCACCTAAAAACTAACTAATGAGCAAGAGTTCAAATAATACAAAAAGTACACAGACTTTTTAGTCAAAAGCTAAATAGCCTGAACGAATGTTGAACGTTTCAAATACTGCTCGAGCTGGCCTCGTTCCATCGTCCGGCGTATCGGCACCAAAACATTGATTTAACGTGGTCCCACGTCTAATTCATATTTAATGGTTTCCAATGGAGTGCTGACGTGTCTGCGTGTTGTTACGGGGAAAATATTAAACGCTTCACACAAACCAACAAAAAATAGGAAATTTAAATCATCGCCCAAACATTTGATATTTTAGTGACAGTTTGTCGATTCGATTCCCACGAAGAGAAGATGGACTTTTCACAGTCAAAATCATATTATTTTATTCAAAATAGGAAGTTACATGTTTCATTTTTTTATAAAGTTAATGCCTCACGTCTGAGAAGAACTAGCGTAAAAACTCAGTGGGACTTTGTTTTTTTTTTCTTTTTTTTCATATTCATTTTCTTCGTTCTGGCTAACTAAGCAAAACGCGGCGTTCCGCTACTCAACACGTAATGCCTAGAAAAAAAGACAGAATGCGGGGAACGGAGTGTCTTAACACTAGGTTACCACGGTTCCTGCAGTTTCCCTCTGCCTACCCTGCTATGTGCGGGATAAAGCGTGAAGACATAAACAAAATGTTTGAGTAAGTTTCACGGTAGATGAATTGGAAAAGCAACCAAGTCAAACATGACGACTCTCATCTAATTACCATACTCAAGCGAACGGGATAAATCATAAAATCTAACAACAGCTGAAGGTTTTATACAAAATCGATTTAAACCAAAATGAGTAAACATTATATAAAATTTAATCACAAACAAATATTACTGCGGTCGATCAGATACTGTGGTGGATTTTTTAAAAAAATCGCCTGATTGGAAATCTGTACATCAAACGGTTGAATTTTATGGGACAGCTGGCGGTCGCGTAGTAAATTATAAATATCGTTAAAAACGTTAATATACGGTACGTTAATATATAGGTGTTGGATGCAAATATATTACATACATACCTACCTACATATATTTATATATTTACTTACATACGTATTAAATACTAGATTCTGGCTGTGATATAGATTACAGAGCTGAATCTTAATAAATTTAAGAATTGGATCATTTCAAGATGTTAACTGATAATTGTTAAGCCGCGCTGATTTCATAAAAAAAATTAATTGCTGAATTTTGCGATTAATTGAAATATACATATTTGGGCTTACAAGTGAAATTTCAACTACTTTTAATTAACAAAAACTTTAATATTGTACACTTGACTTGCAATCATTTCATTTACATTAATCAGATGATCTTATTTAACTCATCTCGTCTGAACTACTCCTGATATAAGCAACAGGAACTATAATCATCTGGTTGGAAACTAAATTGAAACACATGTGCGAATTCTTCGACGCAACAAACAAGGCCTCACATTTGCCACTTGGTTGGTTGGTTACTCGGAACATTGGCACATTTGGATTTTTGTTATTATGTAAGAGAGGTCTTAGTGTCAATACACTCCGTTTTACTCTCCGATATGTCGATATTTTCTACTCAACAGTTGAAATGAAGTCAATAGTTTCGCTCTAGTTGATGGTGAATCTCTTGTAAAAGGGGGGTAATCTTAGATGATGGAGACTATAAAAACGATGAATTTACGTTAATCGGGACAGTTGCACTTAGACAACTGTCCGTAGTGGAATGGAACCTACTCTGAAATATACTTATTAAGTAATTTACGTCATTTAATGCAATTAATTTTAATATATCTGACTATACGCTATTCGCCAATTCTGGTTCCTAAATATACATATAGTTATAAGAAATGAGTTCTCACATTTGGTATAGCCACAGCATCTTACTTGAAACGCGACGGTTGTATATTCGATTCCGACTCGGGAAGAAATGGATTATTTGCTCGTTCACTTTACTCGCTCTAGTAACATTCTTTATATTTCGAACCTGTCACGTACAAAATACAATATAAAATCCATTCAACATCAAATTTAATTAAATTGAATGTTACGTAATTGTCGAATAGTTGCAAAGTGTTTACCTAGTTTAAGTGAAGCAATAGTCAATAGGTATTACGGTCGTGAGAGGACACGCATGGTCGGGGACGCGCCCGACGCGCCGCGACGCTAGGAAATGGCGGTGACACAACAGTTTTATTGACAGTTTAACTGTGACCAATGCCCTGATAACACAGTTTTTAAATTGCCTGGGTTTGCCGTTATATATATATATATATATATATATATATATATATATATATATATATATATATATATATATATATATATATATATATATATATATATATATATATATATATATATATATATATATATATATATATATATATATATATATATATATATATATATATATATATATATATATATATATTATATATATATATATATATATATATATATATATATATATATATATATATATATATATATATATATATATATATATATATATATATATATATATATATATATATATATATATATATATATATATATATATATATATATATATATATATATATATATATATATATATATATATATATATATATATATATATATATATATATATATATATATATATATATATATATATATATATATATATATATATATATATATATATATATATATATATATATATATATATATATATATATATATATATATATATATATATATATATATATATATATATATATATATATATATATATATATATATATATATAGGAGTCCCCATAGAAATATATGGGGAATCAAATTAATAGAAATGTTTCATGATTACAACGTTAGAATATATAATAGAATTTAGGCGTCCGTCAAGGCAAAGAGGTCTGTCTGTAAACACAACGGTATGTTGGTTCAATTTCCATTCGCGAAAGATGAATTTCACTCTGGTTCCTAGACAAGTGCATGCATTAAATTCCCCCACTCAACACGCAATGCCAGAAAAGCAGAAGAAGAAAAGGCAGAAAGCTGGAAATTAAGTGCCTAATATTAAAACACTCTCTTCTCCTCGGTTCCTAAGATTCCTTTTCTCGAAGCGCAATAAAGTGTGTTATAAAGCTATTTAGAACAAAAAACCGATATTTATAAACATTATTTTAATAACCTGTTGTAGCTTTATACATTGTTAAATAACTCTGATGAATAAAAGAAATATCTTGCTTCATTGTGGTCTACATAGTAATTCCAAAGTTTACACTTAAGGTTCACGATAGTCTAAATGCAAGTTATCTGCATAAAATATGTTATGTTAGATTACTCGAAGATATAGCTCGTAAAGCTTACTTATATTACAACTTAAAGTTGTAGTATAAAGTTTTCTAAAAACACAATTTTAATTTTTCTTGCCAAACTTTCCATTCAGCGTATGTAGCGTATTAGGTTAGTTAATCAAAAAGTTGTAAGTTGGAGGTGCGGTTTCAAGCCAACACTTTTTTTAACAATAAAGCTTTTTTAAATAAAAAATTAAGAAGGTTTATAATAAAAATAAAAGTATTTTAAAAAATATGAATAATTTTGCTATTAAATTGATATCTCAATGAAATTCTAGGAAAATCTTGGTTCCACCCAATAGACAAATCGTAGACAGTAATTATTCTCCATGAGGTATAGTAGAAACTCGATTAACCGGAGTAATTGTTATTGTAAGGCATTCGGATATTCGAAACTAAAGATAAACCTTCATATGAATAAAATCGGGTAATCGGATATGGATCATATATTTACGTAAGTTCATAATATTATATGTTTATTATCGAGTTTCTACTGCATACAATATATATTTTTTCCATTTTCCGCTCTAA
Organism: Dione vanillae; assembly: GCA_037178615.1. Taxonomy (NCBI): domain Eukaryota; kingdom Metazoa; phylum Arthropoda; class Insecta; order Lepidoptera; family Nymphalidae; genus Dione; species Dione vanillae. Next base: position 782,130 of record JAZFAU010000147.1, read on the forward strand.
GAAACAAAGCGTAACGATAAGTTGTGTCATTGAACTTGTAATGTCTTAAAAATTGGGTAAAAAGTGTATACTGAGTATTAAAGTTCCAACTACCCACCGTGCTTCGCATGAAGTATGATAAAGGAGTATGAAGCTGGTTATTTAATTTCTAAAGCGAACATTACATACAAATTTTACTAGTTCTATCTTCATTATACATATATGCCATAATATTAATAGAGAAACCTTTAAAAAATATACATTACATTACTTAAAATATATTATTCAATAATTTAAAAACTCGATGACAAGTAGACCGTCATTTGTAAACCTGCAAACGCGTTGGTTTATGGGTTCAATTTCCACGCGAGAAGGATGAATTATTTCATTTCCATACCACGACAAATTAAATCTCTGTTTAGGCCACAGCTTCACGAATATTCATTATAAAATATATCATAAAACAATTAACGTCGTGTCGTCAGCACATCTCCCACAGACCAGCCATAACAGTACATCCGCGACTGGCGTGGCCAACGCGGACACTTCAATATTGTCAAACTAATGTCTGCAGAATTGCGCGTCGAGCGAAATGTTTTGATATGAGATTTAGTCGCATTGTGGTTATTACATAACTAGATATGCAACGTGGATTTAGAGAAATGTTAGTGTATTCAAAAACGTGCTAGAATAATTATACACAAGATTTTCGCAAATTTGATAGATAAAGCTTATTTTAAGTCCTATGTAACATATATATATAGCTTTACGCTTTATACCTAACGGGGTAGTGCACCCCTCCTTCGCCTCGTCCACTGTCATTAACCTCTGTATACATACTCTCTGGAGAGTCCTCATGCTTTTTACGTAACCTTCCTCCAGTATCTTCGACTGTTTCCGAAAATTAGCTGAGGTCTCCGCTTACCTCTCTTACCATTTACTTTTTTTAGCACTCTTTCATCACCTATTCTCTCGACGTGCTCAAGCCGGCTGAGCACGTACTTCTTTATTCTCAGGTAGATTACTATTTAAAAAGAATTTCCAAAGGTATTATAATTTGAATAATATAGGTAGTTGCTATAGTTTCAGCAAGCAAGCGCAAGTTGATACATAACTTGAATAAATCTTCAATAGTCACATTGTCTTACAATTAAAATTTAATCAAACTGAAAAACAATACGAATTAAAATTTAATATTAATTTATTTCAATTTAATCATTCAACACATAGTAATATATGTACGTAATCGAAAAGATTGCGAAATCGATACGTAAAAAAGTACTTACAGTACTTTCCGTTGGAACTCTGATTTCCACTTTTCAATTGTTACAAAATATTCCCCGAACGACTGCATAACATTAATTACATCGTACCATTTGAATACACAACGCAATCATCATGAAAAAAGGCTAAGAAACACGTAAATTACACGTCCATAGCTAAAATCATTATATATATTTTTTGGAACCCTTTCAATTGCGCACACTTAGATGGTCGAGTTTTTGACATAGAATTTTACTTTTGGTACCGTTTTAAAGATCCCGAAATGTTGGATTGGTGAAAAATATGCCCGATGTTAGAACTAAAACAATTCAATTAATAATAGATTAAATAAATACCACACATACACCAATTAGATTAGCTTGAAATACGTTTACACGCACTTTTTGTCAGTCTCAAAAATTATGTCTTTTAACAAAAAAGATTTCTAACTAGTGTTAAGGTAAAAGAAAGTAGCGCATGTGTGCGAATTTGTTTTTTTAGCTTCACGCTTTATCCCGCACATGGCAGGGTAGGCAGAGGGAACTGCAGGAACCATAGGAACCTAGTGTTAAGACACTTCATTGCTTAGTTCCTGCTTTCTCCGTCCCCGCTTGGAATATTATTAGCTTATTTATAATATACTGATAACAAATGATAAGAGTAATAGGTTAAGATAAAAAATAGTCAAGTCTCTTATAAGATTATTCACGAAATTAACTATCTTTCGGTAGATCTGTAAAAAAGTATTGTAGAACGTCGTAAAGACGACATAATATATTAAATAACCTACAATTTGTAATCTATATTAATTATTTAAATTATATTGTAAAGTATTGCTCTAAATTTTTATATGTGCTATATATAGAAGAAATCTAGTGTCAAGACACTCTGCTTCCCAACATTAGACCTATTACTTACCTACCAGTATAGAGACATAAAAGTTTAATATGGAAATTATTCCAATTTCAAGTGGGAATCAAACCTACACCAAACGCATTTACAGTGACACGCTGTAATATAGCCTAAGCTCATCTAATAGTCTATTATGATACATAACACGAATAAAGATGTATAATGTAGAAAGTATTTCAACACGCATAAACAGTAAACACGATATAAACACTAAACGAATTTAAAAGTTATTTACGTACGTACAAACACATCAAATTTACATTTAGCATAGGACTCCATGTCGATGTACCTACTGAAAAATTTAAATTTATATTATCAATTAAAAGCTCTTACATTCAACAACTTAGTGGCTAATGAATGTGGAAGAGGCGGAAGAGGTATGCAGAGACCGCAGCGTTTGGCACAGCGTTCTCTCTGACTACCCCGCTAGGGATAGAGCGTGAAGATATACATGTATGTAATTTAAAGCTTGTATTAGCACATGTTAAACATTATCCCTAACATAAAACGATCATATTAGTTATCATCACCGTCGCGGGAGGTCTTTGGGACGTAGGAACAAACACGTCGTCCATATTGTCGTAATATATTCATATATGATTAAAAAAGCTATTAAAAAGGCAATTCGGTTTGACTTTCCATGAATTTACGTTAAATTATAAGATATTATTATTTTTTCTCTTTAAAATCTTTAACCAGCATTTTTGCAATTACAAGAGTAATGTGTTACACGTGAGTCATTATGAATCTAGGTATTATTACTAGATCTTTTTACATTTTTTTGACAATTTAAAAAAATAATGAAGACCGTCGTGGCGCAGGTGCGCAACGTCTACCTGTAAACGTGACAGTTTGTGGGTTCGATTCAAATGAGGGGAAGATAGATTTTTCTACTTACATTCTCTTCGCTCTGGATAAAAGGCGAAAAAAGGCGGAAAGCAAGGACGGAGAAAGCACCCCCATAAAGCGTGAAGCTAAAAAAATAGCTCGCTGAGTTTCTTGAACCGGTTATTTTTAGGTCTGAGATATTAACTGGCAATAATGTTATTGACTTTAAAAAAAATAATTATATACTCCTATTCTTAATAAAATTATTTGAGTTTGAATTTATGAAGGTCTCACCACTTGCCACCACATTGCATTTGCTATATGACCATTAGACCATTGAGTCTAGAACCAGCTGCTTTGCTCTATAAGGGTCCCCATATACATATATGGGGTATTAGCAGTAATCAATACATAATATATTAAATCAATTTTACCATTAAATTTGTTATTGTGGCATTTATTTAAATCTTACAAAATGTTCATAAGGATTTATTTAAAGCAATTTTATATAGAAAATACATTGTGATTTTGATGTTACTGACTAGAAAGCTATTAAGAATCAAACTATAGCAAGTGTGAATTAAAGCCTCACTAAACACAATATTCATTCAGTTATAAGTACATATTTAAACCGAGAGCAATTTTGCATTATATCACAAAGACTTAATCTCTAAAAAGATAACAAATAAAATGTATGCTGTGTCACTAGCCGTGGTGACTTTCAAAAATGTTAGCAATAATAATATTTTCGATTCCCATGTTTATTATACTCTTATATTACTTTCTTAAAGCGTTAAAATCACAGCAAAATAGTAGTATTTTTAATAGCTCTCGCTGTCCTGCATTTAACAGAATAGGTAGAGGGTAACTAATATTAGACAGACACAGTGTTAAGACACTGCATAATTTAGGTGTTTATTAAGATACAGAGAATAATTTAAAATTAAAAAAATTGCATGACAAAAAAATATAAAATTTAAGCAAACATGACATATTGTATTGATAAATCATACCTACTTTTTACTCTAAGCATTCACAGCTTAAGTAATTGTAATTTAAAAAAATATATTATTTCCGTTGAAAAATTTAAGGCAATTATGTATGAGAAATAAGACCTTAATTTTAAGCATTTATTTTTATAATAAATGCGGATCTAATTAGACATAATTACAGAAACACAGCCAGAATGTAATATCAAAGAGAAAGTCAAGGTTCAGCATTGAAATATTACCTCATGTTTCAAAAAAGTCTTTTTTTTTTATCCCGCACAAGGCAGGGTAGGCAGAGGGAACTGCAGGGACCGTGGGAACCTAGTGTTAAGACACTCCGTTGCTCAGTCCCTGCTTTCTCCGTCCCCACTTTCCGCCGTTTTCGAGGCATTGCGTGTTTAGTGGCGGAACTCAACGTCGCGCTTTGCCTAGTTTACCAGGGCGAAGAAAATGGAAATAGAACAATCCATCTTCTCCCACTGGGGATCGAACCCAGTAACCGTCGCGTTACAGGCAGACGTTGCGCCTCTGCGCCACAACGGTCCTCAAAAAGACTTATTATACTTATTTGGGATTTTGACATTATTTTATTAATAAAACAACATTATACACTTCTATTTAACTATAAATTTATACTTGGTTATTTTGAAATTAATAAAAATAAATAATAAGTTGGTATTCATATATAAAATCTTTGACATTTCTTATATTACGTTTAAATATAAAGTTTTCATTCAAAATAATGGTGAATGAATGATCTTTAGAAAATGATAATCTTAATAATTGTATATGTATGTACTATATTTAACCTTTTCCCACATTATTTCATACTAACAAAAAATTTACTGATAACAATATTAATCTGCCAGATAAGAAAGTTGCTTTTAAGTTTCTTAAATATAGATTTTTTTATAATCCAACAGTTATATAATAATTACTACTATAGAAATAAGAAGTCATTTTGATTAAATTTATTTAATTTATTATATAAAGTACAACATTTATTAAAAATTATGCCATTTTTATTTATATGACATTTTTCATAAAGAATTCATATTCAAGAAGGATACTGTAGTTTCATTTGCTGAAAGCTCACCTTCACATCATTTGATAACAGAATTACCTTTCCACATTCACAACATCACCTTAATCTGTAAATTTACATTGATAGTGTTATCTACATTCAAAATTACTGTTTCTAGAATCCTTACGCTTGGATTTTCAGTGCATTTACGACGCAAGCACCGAATAGGGTTTACTATAATAAGATTTAAAATAGACAGGTGAATGTCACTGACCTGAGGTAAGTTGGCCGCGATCTGCCGCTGCAGCGAGTCCCGCTCTTTCTCCACGTCTTTAAGGCGGAGCTCCGTGTCGCCAAGACGCTCCTGCGTCTCCCGCAGGCTCTCTACGAGCTTGTCCCTCTCATCCAACATAGAAACCATGAGCTGCTCAAAATTCGCGTCCTCGCCGGAGAACTGCGAACTCCGCTGGCTAATACTGTCTTCCGATATAGTGGGCATCACGTCGCACATCATATTCCACATTTTAATTTAACATCAAACCAGAATACTTATCGTACACGATACACCGAAGAACACAATGATTTCGATCACCGTTTTACATATGTTTCGGCACAAACGTTACCTAAATCTAGCGCACAGAACGCGAGGGCGTCGTTTCACATTGTCGTTATATTCGTACAAGACGTTAGTCAAGATTTCGTGATACATTATAGTTCGATATTTAGAAAGACACACCTAAAAGTAATACTCTTGCACTTCCATACTAACTCGGCACAAGCGGCATGTCTGCCATCTTGGAACGGAACGTCACTCATACTACCAAAGATTATACCGTGTGTAGGATATAGTAGAAACAGATGTGCCGTATCGCCCATTATATTTTTGTACTTAGTTTGTAAAATATATTAACAAATACGAAAATTGCTGCCAATTTGATGTATATAAGTAAGCATGAAAGGTTCAAGTTTCTTTATTATAAAACATTTAACATACGCAATTGCTGTATGAATACATATACAGAATATGTACTCTATCATACAGCAAACTATAATGTAATCCAATACTTTGTTATATCAAGCTAAAAGTAATTCTACTTAATTTTTTTGTGCTTTGTTAAGTATATTTTAATAGCTGCTATTCATTAGATTAATATTATATTTCTTTTACTTAAAACGTGCTGAAGAAACATATATTCATATAAATGTCTTGAGCATTTTAAGTGAATTTTATTGATGTAATATTATGATTTGACCAAAAAAATTAAAATATTTTCTTAACTCAGAAATTATTACACTGAGCAATCAATAATTATAATAATAATACTTAATAAACTTTTTATTACTATATAATGATATATTATATTGCTTTCAGTAGTAGTCTTGTCTATATTTGAAAGTCAATCTTTGATACTATTTCTACGAACCTACGCTAGAGGTCATTACTAATAATTATGAATGAAATCCTTTTGTATTGTTTTTTGTATTTAACTTGCATAATACGATGAATACTATTTTATGATAACTATGTGAAAACGTAATATCAATTATAATTTCTCACGGATGTATGAAAATAATAAACAATGCTAGGATTTGATTTTATTAAATATAATATTTTTACTATTGGCAGCATTAAATTAAATTCATACAGATTGTGAATTTTAAGTAAATGAAAATGTATAAAGTATATTTTATATTTTTATATCATTTAATATCAATGCATACGCTTTAATTTATATTTTAAAATAATAATCTTAAGTTATATTTTATTAAAACTACTTATTTAAAATGCAATATTATCTATACTTAAAATGTCAGTAAGCCAAGTCCCTACATAATATAGGTTGTCTGTGGCAATTGAAAAATCGTGGTTTAATATTTTGTTCTTTTCCGCCAACTTTTAAGAATTTCTGTTTTATTAATTTCTATGTTAGTTATTTTAACTTAATGTCTTGCGTTACACTAAAATCAATGGTTCAGTGTGTGTGATATATTTGTTTTGAATGCTGCTCCCTCAAGAGTTTGTTTTGTTTGCTGTTAGCAAAGTTGTTAGATGCCGAAGAAAAAAGGTCAAAAAAAGGCTAATAATGCAGGTAAAACTAGTCTAAATTAAAATAATAATTTTATAAATACAAAAGATATTTCAATTATTGTTTTTAAATAATAATTTATACTTAATGAAAATAATTTGTTACATGTCACTTTTATCTTATTCGAATTAAATTTGTAGATTTCACGATAAATGACTGCGCGAATGCGCTTAAACCTGTTGGAAGAGTAAAGAAATCAGTTGTTGCTGAACCAGTTCCAGAGAAGTCTTGGGAAGACTTAGAAGACGATGACTTCGACATTATTGAAGAAACTAACGCGGATGGGAGTAAGAACTTTGTGTACAAGAAAAAAAAGAATTTAAAAAGTGAATCAGATAACATTGAGGACCGTCCAGGAATTGAATATCCTGAGATAGTATGGTATCTTATATCCCCATATATTAAACCTGAAGAAGTTGGCACTTTTGCCAGGATCAATAAAGCAACTTACTCTATAACCCTAAGAGAATCATTTTGGAGGGCCCTATACAAAAGATATTGCCAAAATAATCCTAAATTACCTGATAAATTAAAAATTGAAAACAGTTATAAATTATATGGATTAAGGCAAAGAGTTATAAGAGCTTTATATCATACTTATGAAGTTTTTATCAGGAGAGTCATACAGCAAGCATCTCAAGAGAGCAGGCCTCATAACTTAGTGAAAAGGAGATGTGTAAATGTTTGGTATTGTAAAGGTGCTACATATTGGTTTGTTTATTTCAAATTAAAAAAATCTAACCCAGAAAAAAGGATTAAAACATTAAATTTTATAGACGAACTTGGAAGAATTGATGCCAATCCAGAGGAGGACTCACAAATATTACAGGTGCAGTTTTTTTTTTATTTTGCACATTGATTTGTATTAGTATATGTTGTTTAAATAGTGTGTATATGAAATACTTATTTTGTCTAACCTACATACTATATTAAATTATTCTAGGTTCACGCTTTATCTCTTGCTGCATATTGCAGGGTAGGCAGAGGGAACTGCAGGAACCATGAACCTAGTGTAAAGACACTCCGTTGCTTAGTTCCTGCTTTCTCCATCCCTACTTTCTGCCTTTTTCGAGATTTGGCATGTTGAGTGGCGGAACTCAACGCCGCGCTTTGCCTAGTTGCCAGAGCGAAGAAAATGGAAATAAAAAAATCCATCTTCCCCGAGTGGGGTCCTCGGTTCCTGTATATTAAATGAATTATTAAAATTATTTTTTTTTCTCTTAATTACAAGTAAAGTTATTTTAAAATATTAAATTACAAATGTAAATTTCTCTCAAACAATTGCTAATTGTAATTAATTTTGAATAGAAATAAGAAATAATCAATATGAATTTTTCTAATTTCAGGTCACCTGTCAAAATTTCTATGAAGTTCCTCCGTTAATGGGAATGACACTATCATCTGTCAGTGTTGTTTTATCTCAAGGATTTAGACATCACAGATTACACTTAGGTTTCAATACAGGCCATTACAATGTATCTAGAAATATCTTTCCAGAATGTTCCGTAGTAATAGATACTGTTGTAAATATACTTGTTTTTGACTGGTGGCATCCAAAATATCCATATTTTGATAGTAAATTGCCGTCGAGCTTGAGAGACGAAGAAGCTCTGCCAGTATTGAAAAAAGATTTCTTTACAATATGTAATGGTGATTTGTGATTATTATATAATATTTTTACTTGTCATATTATTAATGATTTTTTATTTTATTGTATATATAGAAAAACCGGAAATTTAATATTTATAAGTGGGTTCTCTTTTTCGATAACTTTTTAAATCTAAAATTCAAATAATCTTGAAGTTAATTAAAGCAAAGGCAAAAGTAGCAAGTAATTACTATTACTTTTCTTTGTTAATAAATAAATATGCGAATGCCATGTACGCCATATTTCTTATAACATTAGCAAAAATCAATTATAAAGCATTATTGTCATGTCAAAATGTAATTATTATAATTTATATTTATATCTATAGATAATAACTTTTATTTTTATTTTATTTTTACCATAATTAAGTTATATTTATCAAGTGCTATATGTTATGGCGAATTACAAATAGTATTGAATTATCTAGTAAAAAAATAATCTTTATTAATAAGTTCTTTGATTTTCGCGATTTTTATACATTTTAAATAAAACAATTTAAACGGATTTATCGCGTATATTAGAATTTTTTGTGTAACCCGACGTTTCGAACACTTTGCAGCAGTCCGTGGTTAGGGCGCATTTTCATTGGTCGATAAATCGGTAGTTAGCCCGATTGCGGGGAGCACCCGCATGCGAGCTAACAACCAATGAAATCCACTGGTCGATAACTAGGTCGATTAAACGTGTGCGAATGATATACGCATTCGGGATAACGACCAATGAAACTAGTCAGTCGATAACTCGGTCGATACAAAGCATGCGGTGACTTGCCTCCGTTCATTAGACGTCATCAATTCTACACGCATTATTTATATTATTAACGCTGTTTTTAATGTTAATAATTTGTAAGTACGTCTGATTATCTCAAACCCCACTGCCAAACTGCAGGTACCTAATGCTCTCACACTTCAAATGCGGGCTCTAACGACCAGTGAAAATGGCTCCCCGCATGCGGACCTTATCGCATGCGTCATAGAAATCACCCGCACCCCGCATGCGGGCTCTGACGACCAGTGAAAACGACATACTCTTTGCGGGCCCTATGGCATGCGTTACAGAAATCTCCCGCACCCCGAATGCGGGCCTTATCGACCAATGAAAAAGCGCCCTAATTATATCAAATGACAGACGAATGCCACCTTAGTCTACCCGTGACCACGGACTGCTGCAAAGTGTTCGAAACGTCGAGTTTCATAAAAAATGTTAATATACGCGATAAATCCGTTTAATTGTTTAATTTATAATCTTTATTAATATAGATATTATATAGTAATATATCTTGACTAAACTTGAATAGTAAAATATCTTGACTGTTACAAAATAATATATTATTTTTGCATAAAAATTTATATATAAATCTAATAACAAAAACTATTCCAAAATATATACATATTTCATGCTTTTTTTGTGGTGAAGAATTGTTTCATATTTTAAAGTCTATTTTACAAGGGCTTTTGGCTATCATTTTCAATATAACCCATGAATTATGTTTGCGATGGCTGCCTTGGTCACTTTCTATGTTATGTCATTTTCAACTATCAGTTATTTTTGCCCAAGTTGCTGGTAATGGCCTGTTAAAAATATAAATAATAGAACATAAAACAATATATGTATATTGATATGACTTGTAAAAATATTACTGAAAACATGTATAATAGCAAATATATATTAAGTTTTCTATTGTTTCTTTGTGTGTTTCTTTTTTAATTTTTGTATGTTTTAAGGCTTATTATAAAAAAACTAATTATACTATGATATGTTTTTCTGATTGTGGCGGAATCTGATTAATTTAAGGTGGAGAGCGGGGTCGGAGAAAAGCAACAGAGTGTCTTAACACTATGTTCACATGATTCCTGCCGTTCCCTCTGCCTACCCTGCAATATGCGGGATAAAGCGTGAAGCTAAAAAAAATGTTTTTCTTCAAATTATTATATAGTTCATAAATAAGAAAGTTTATATAGTAAACATGTGTAGTTAATATCAATAATAGTTTATACGCACTATGTACTTAGGTAATAAATATCGGTATACACAAATTCCTCGGTCGATTTTCGAAAACACATTGGCGCTCCGTCCTCTTCGACTACCTCGCTAGGAATAGAGCGTGAAGTGAAAAAATCCTTTTGAATTTTTATTTTTTTTTGTAAACATTTGCACATTATTAGACAGTCTTTACTTTTATTTTATTAATTTATTTTCTATTTAGCCTAACTTTAGGGAGCTTGAAAGGAGTTTTTTAAAATACTTGTCGTAGCAGACACAAAAACGGCTGGTAATTGAAAAAAAAGGAGCTCGTTCAAATTTCGTTCCGTTTTATAATAGTCGCTGCGTGGTGTCCTGCGATGAAACGGCCAATCACAGCGGCCCGCGGTTGCGTTCCGTTACTCCTCTACATGCTCCCGGCCTTGGAAGCACCTGGTTCCAAAGTCATCTCTTCGTGCTTGACGTCGTCGGCGCAGAGCAATGGACAGATCTTAGAGAATGCACGCCGGACGATGCCTGATGATGTACGGATGTCGGCAACTCGGGATATGCCGTCCTTTCCTGGCACGGTGTTGACGATGCGCCCAAGATGCCATTTTAGTGGAGGAAGGTTGTCGTCCTTGATGACCACTAACATATCTGGCTGTAGAGTATCGAGTCCTTTCATCCATTTACATCTGGTTTGCAATTCGGAGATGTATTCTTTCGTCCATCTTTCCCAGAAGTGATGGCGTATCTGTTCTACTCGCTGATATCGGCTGAGTAGACTGCTAGTGTTGTCTCTCATGTCCTCGTAGATTGGTGCAGTTAGCGATCGACCAATTAGAAAATGGGCAGGAGTAAGTGGAAGAAAGTCTTGCGGATGGGATGAAATAGGTGAGAGAGGACGTGAGTTAAGGATGGATTCTATTTGTACAAGGACAGTAGTGAATTCTTCGAAGGTTAGGTGAGCGTTACCGACAACGCGCGAAAGATGAAATTTACAGGATCGTATTCCTGCCTCCCAAATTCCACCGAAATGAGGACTATAAGCAGGAATAAATTTAAATTTAATGCTTTGACTTGTTGCGTATTCAGTTATGTCATCAGAGCATCTCATGATGAACTTAGAAAATTCGTTCATAGTGCCAACGAAATTTTTACCATTATCGGAGAAGATCTCCTGTGGTTTACCGCGTCGTGAGATAAATCTCTTAAGAGCTAGAATATATGCTTCCGAGGTTAAGTCACTCACAAGTTCCAAGTGAACTGCCCGCGTGATAAAGCATACAAATAAACAAACGTATGATTTTACGGTTTTTGCACCCCTACCTTTCCGTGTTAATGTGAGCATCGGTCCGGCATAGTCAACCCCACAGAATAAAAAAGGGTAGGTAGGTGTCACGCGTTCCTTGGGTAAGTTTCCCATAATAGGATGTAGTGTATCACCTTTTAAGCGTTTACAAAGCACACATTCATGAACAATACAACGAGCAAGATTTCTCCCCCCAACAGGCCACCACTGTTGTCTAATTTCATAAAGAAGTAGTTGAGGAGCTGCATGGAAGAGACGCTTGTGCTCATGTGCAAATAATAGTGTTGAAAATCGATGTTTCGAGCTAAGCAAAATAGGGTGCTTTTTACTATATTCAAATTGATCAGAATTCGAAATTCTTCCACCTACGCGTATTAGGTTATCATTTTTATCAATAAATAAATTTAATTTTAATAGCGATGATTTTAAAGTTTGTGTTTTATTTTTATTAATTAAATGATATTCGTTTTCGAACGATTCTAGTTGTGATAATTTTGCTAAACCTAACTCTGCGTTTCTCAATTCAACTGAACTTAAACGCCTGTCCGTCTATTTATTTCGTAATTTCTCGTGTTATGAATGAAACGTTATATATATGCAAAGGTTCGCTTTAATCGATTGTATTGAGAAAATCTTGAAAAAGGGAATAATTCCTGTTTCTCGACACATGTGAGTACAGCCTTCGATTTGATGTCGGGCAAGTCCACTGGTATAATATGCGAATCAAAAGTTGTGGTACTGCAAACGAAATCAAATTCGTGTAAAAATGGGGGCCCTTCCCACCACATCGTAGCAGTGGCAAGGTTATTTAAATTAACCCCTCGTGATGCCATGTCGGCTGGGTTTTGTTTCCCACTGACATGCCGCCACGGAATATTTGCTGTGAGTTCGTGTATTTCCGCTATCCTATTTTGCACAAAAGTTTGTAATGCGTTAGTAGGCGCTCGCAACCATCCTAAAACTATTGTCGAGTCAGTCCAAAAAACGATGTGATTAAATTGACACTGTAGTGACTCCCGTATTTTTTGATATAGTCGTGCGCCTAATAACGCACCACATAACTCGATCCTAGGTATAGTGATAGGTTTAATAGGAGCGACCTTTGATTTAGCAAATAATAATCTCACAGTTATTTCTTTAGTATTGGAAATGCACCGAACATATGCGCACGCGCCGTACGCAACTTGCGAGCCGTCCGTAAAAATATGTAATGCAATATTAAATGAATTATTAGGCACGATGACGTGCCGCGGTATGCGAATGTTGTTTAGCGCTGTAAAACTACCGATAAACCGGTTCCATTCATCTAGCATGTCACGCGGCAGCTCATCGTCCCAATCGGATTTTAAAAGCCATAATTTTTGAAGTAAAATCTTAGCGATTATAATTACTGGACTTAATAAACCTAAGGGATCGAATATTTGCGAAATATGAGACAAGATACTGCGCTTAGATGGTTTTATGTTGCTTTTAATATTCATATTATATGTAAATATATCTGTAGAATTATCCCATTCGATACCTAAAGTCTTAAAAGTGCCCTTTTCGTCAAGATTTAATTGTTTTATACTTTTAAGCATCGAGCTATTACATTCAAAATTAAAATTCCATTTGCGTAAAGAAAAACATCCTGATTGTAAAACTTTATATAAATTTTGACACAATTTTATTAATTCGTCTTTATCGTCTGAACCCGTAATGACGTCATCGACGAAAAAATCCTCGTTAATAACTCGCTTGATATTCGAATCGTCACAAGTTAATCCTAGTTCCCTTAGACATCTTACTGCGAGAAATGGCGCGGACGCGGTTCCGTACACCACTGTGTTGAGACGATAAATACCTAAGGGTTCCGTCGGATGATCGCGCCATAGAATGAGTTGTAAATTGCGCTGATCTTCTGATACTAAACATTGTCGATACATTTTCTCGATATCGGCACATGCAATGTATTTATGTTGTCGCATACGTAATAAAATAGAGATAAGGTCCCCTTGTATGGGAGGCCCTACGCGTTGAAGATCGTTTAGTGATATGCCAGTAGATGAAGTGGCGCTGGCATCAAACACCACCCGTAGCTTAGTAGTGGTGCTATGTTCGCGAAACACACCGTGATGTGGTAAAAAACAGTAGGGTTTCGATGGTATGCCATCGATGCGCGTCATATGCCCTAGTTGTTCGTATTCGTGTATAAATTCGCTGTACAAATGTCTATACTCCGAAACACGTAGTAAGCGTTTTTCTAAAGAAAGAAATCGATTTAAAGCTTGAGGATACGTTTCACCTAAGTTATGTAGTGAGGATTTAAAGGGAATGTTAACGCAAAACCTTCCATCACTATTGCGTGTAGTTGTGTTGACGAAATGATCTTCGCATGCCCTCTCCTCCTCTGAACGCGTCTTACATAACTTAAGCTCCTCTAGCTCCCAAAACTTGCGTAATTGGTCATTAATAGCTTGCGTAAAATTACACTTTACGTGGCCCGCGCTGCGCGTAGTCGTATGCACGGGACCCGAAATGACCCAGCCTAGTCGTGTATTTTGTAGAAAGGGACCATTAGGTAAACGCATTTTACCTTGACCTAGTAAATCCCAGAACTTGTCTGCGCCTATTAAAATATCTATACTTTCTCCCTGATAAAAGTATGGATCCGCTAACTGAATATTATCTGGAAGTTTAAGTTGCGAAACTTCCCGTTTAGGTATAGCGGCTAACGTAGACGTGATTTGCGGTAGAACTATGCATCGTAAACGTGTAGTGTAGGAATTAATGCGCGATTTTATTTCGATATCACAAGTCATTGTAGCTTGTGTTATCGTATTTCCTACCCCTCGAATTTCTTGTGTGGACTGTATCATTGGATTATCTAGTGAATTGCATAAAGATTGTGTAATTAAACATAATTCGCTCCCGGAATCCAAAAGAGCGCGAGCTAAGTGATACTTATTATGTTTATCTATAACTTCTACTAACGCCGTTGATAACAAAACCCGCTGTGTGCATGTATATTGCATGCGTAGTGTCTCTGTGTGCGTCGAATTAAGTTGCGTATAATGAGGTGGGATAGCTGCACGGGCGGCTGCCAGCGTTATGGAAACCGGTTCCTTATTGTCGCGTAGCGGTCTGTGCGGTATGAGCTCGCGGTCGCCTTCGCTATCTATATGTAGTAATGTATTGTGCTTCTTATCACACTTCCTACAGGTTCCGAATCGACAATCTTTTACTATGTGACCCGTACGGAAACAATTTTCGCATAACTTGTTATTGTGTATAAATTTTAACCTTTCTTGCGAGTTAAATTCAAGAAATTTGTGACATGCGTATAGTGAATGATTCGACTTGCATAGTAAACAAGATTTATTCGCGTTGTGTTGCTTAGTGTTATAGCTAGAAACGTTGCGGTGCAATTTAGAAGAAGTGTGTGGTTGTAAGTATTGTTTTTTATTGTATATGTTGTCGTTAGATCGAATATTATTGTGTGATGCCTGCAATGTTTCCAGCATATCTGCCCAGTCTCTTAGGAAATTCAATAAAACATCGAGTTTCAAGCGTGATGAGGTGTCATTAGATTTATTAATAATTGTGTTTCGATATTGTTCCCATTTGCGTTCTGAAGTTTTATCTAATTTTGAAACAACTATATAAATAATTAAAGTGTCCCAGCTATCGACTGGCTCACCTAGTAATTTTAATGCGCGTAAATTTCTTAAAATTGTATCGATTAATGTTCTTAATAATTCTGGTGACTCCTTATTTAACGGACGAATGGAAAATAGTGCTTTTACATGGCTGTGAATGAGCAACCTGTTATTATTGTACCTATTTAGTATCAACTCCCATGCAACTTCATAATTCTTAGCTGAAAATTCTAATGAATCTATAACTAGTGCTGCGCTGCCCTTTAACGAGGATTTCAGATAGTGGAATTTCTGAATACTAGTTATATTTTGTGAATTATGTACTAGTGACAAATAGGTGTCTCTGAACTCTAACCAACGCTCACATGAACCGTCAAAGGTAGGAACTGATATTGTAGGCAATTTTATTGATTCACTTTTAGAACTCGCGTTAAATGACTCACCCCTACTAAGCGTACATTCAGCTTGAGACAGTGTACCGTAGTAGCAATCTTCAAACCTGTCGCGTTGTTCCAATTGTTCATCTAAATCTGAATCTAAAACGGACTCTTCAATTTTAGTTTGAAGATCACAAAACTCGGCAAAAATACTAGCGGCACCTTGCATCCTTAATTTTAAATCAATTCTAGTTTGATGTGGTAAAATTTCGTTGCACTTAAAACTGTTAACGTAATTTGAAAATCTCGTTAACCGACCTTTGATGATTGCTCGTTTCTTTACAAGATCTTTTATTAATTTATTAGTGCTTTCATCGTCAGTTAATGTGATTCTAGGTGATTTAGGCCTTGGTGGCTGTTCAGTACTCATTTCGATAGAATTTAAAAAGGCGGAGTACTTACGTGAATAACGTTGAAGTTGATTCAAAACGGGAACTGTAGTGGAAAAAAGGATTGAAAAGGATACTAATTGGCGATTTTCTTGCACTTTTCGTTGTACTGGACAGATGATTCCGTATATTCCTCGATTTTAGCGTATAATTTTGCGTGATTTTAGCGTTTTTCGAATAATCCGGCTCGGAGGAACAGTTATGTCGTAGCAGACACAAAAACGGCTGGTAATTGAAAAAAAAGGAGCTCGTTCAAATTTCGTTCCGTTTTATAATAGTCGCTGCGTGGTGTCCTGCGATGAAACGGCCAATCACAGCGGCCCGCGGTTGCGTTCCGTTACTCCTCTACAATACTTATATATATATTTACTTCAAAACTTAAAAAAAGAAATAATAAAAATAATTACCCAACTAGAGTAAAATAAGAATAAAACTACTTTCTCGTTTGTTAATTGATCTGATTCCTAAAAATGTTGAACAATTTTTTTATGTATATTTTGACGGTTTATTCCGCACATAGCAGGACAGGCGGAGGGAAATGCAGGAGTCGTGCAAACCTAGTGTTAAGACACTTGTTGAATAGCAGAACTCAAAAGTTGCTAGAGCGAAGAAAGTAAAAACAATCCATCTTCCTCAAGTGGGAATCGAACCCACAAACCGTTGCGTTTTCAGGTGTTCATCTACAGACAAAAATAAGAGCGCCTTTATAAAACAAAGAGCAATATTCATAGCTAATTCTTTTTTTAATTTCAGAGAATGCTGAATCAATTAGTGTTATAAAAGCTAATTGAATTGATAACTTCATCCTAATGACTGATATTAGGTTTTGTCCGCCATATTCACTTTAGAAGCTTTATATTGTATATATAATTATGGAGAATAGAATGACAATACTCTAGCTTTCGTCCACCTATTCCGTTCCTTATGAAGATAAAAGTAGAACCTAAGCAAGACTTAAGATATATATTTGTTTTTTATTACTGTACTTCAAAACACCTGGTTTCTATTACCTCGCAAAAATCCGATACATTGCAGGTGAGATTATACTATACTAGAATATGCTTCATTAATTACTGGACTATACTAGACTAGATTGGACTAGACTTTTGACGGGAGAGTTATTTAATTAAAGTGTAAAAGTTCGTCAAGTGGGAGTAGAACTCCCAATACCGAGGGTAACCGCATAAAAACGACAAATTTATATTTACGATTTTATGTACACATTTCATATTAAATGAGCTACATATATAGGTAAGTTTTTAACGTTAATTTCTTTCTTTGTTAAAATTATAAGCTACGAGTTTAGAGACGGGGACGTAGAAAGCAGAAACTAAGCAACGGAGTGTGTGTAGAGGAGTGTGTATAACACTAGGTTTCACGGTTCCTGCAGTTCCCTCTGCCTACCCTGCCATGTGCGGGATAAAGCGTGAAGCTAAAAAAAGAAAAAAAGTTTCGAATAAAGAGATTTCCTTATTTATATGTCGGATGTATATGACATTGCATCATTGTCAAAACAGGGTAAAATATTTTATAGACAGTATACTGAAAAACGGCAGGCAGACATCGGAAGCATAGGGTCTCGTTTTACCCTTAGGATAAGGAACTCTAAAAATGAAAATAATTCAACTAAGTCTCAATAATTTCCAAATTACTCTAAATATTCTCGTTCTACACAGTTCAAACTCTGAACCGTCATATATTAAATAAATTAAACTACTGAGCTAAGAGGTGGTATCGTTATTACTTAATTTGTATCAACTAAACTTTGTTTTGAACAAACTTGACCTTTTAATCTATACTTGTTTTAAGATATCATTGACCGTAGACCGCTTGGGTCGATTACCTAATAGTTGCTATTAGCATTTAGCAAAGTGCCTTAAAGCTGAACACTTGTGTGCGGGACAGGATGATGTACGTCCGTCTTTTACTTGTTTTTGTATTCGTTTCTGTGAGTACATTATTATTTGCTTATTTTTTATGTTTTCACGCTTTATCCCGCACATGGCTGGGTAGGTAGAGGGAACTGCAGAAACCATAGGAACCTAGTGTTTGGTAGAACTCAACGCCGCGCTTTGCCTATTTTACAGAGCGAAGAAAATGGAAATAGAGCGAGGAGAATGAAAATCCATTTTCCCCTCATGGGAATCAAACCCGGAAGCCATCGCGTTTACAAGTATACGATACTCCTCTTGTTGTACAAATTTATTTATTATACTGTTAATTTTTTTATCTATTGGCTGTTATTTTTGTATGTATATAAGCTTTGTATGTAATATTTAAAGTAAGATAATTATGGAAAGTAAGTAGAATACAATAACTATTTAATTAAAAATTTATAGTATAGAAAAATAATTAATCGTTCAATATATCTGGTCTGTTATTCATTTTGCTCGACGTTTTTGTGTGTACTCTATAGGTATCTTATTTAGGTACCTATCTAATTCGGGGATTTCAAAAGTCAAACACTGTGTCGTATGTGTAGATATTGTATAATGTACTTAGAATCTCTTTAAAACTGAAATCATTAACCTGCTAACAAAATCATATATTTAAATAGACAAAAAGCTTGAAAATTTGTTTTTTATTAAATATTTATTAAAAAAAACGCAAACCCAATAAGCAACAAGTCAATACAATTTTAGTAAATATATAAAATTATTATTTATATGAGATTTGAGGACCGTCGTAGCGCAGAGCCACAAGACCTGCCTGTAACGCGACGGTTTCTGGGTTCGATCCGCAATCGGGGAAGATGGATTTTCTATTTCCATTTTCTTTGCTCTGGCAAACTGGGCGAAAGCGCGGCGTTAAGTTCCGCCACTCAACACGCAATGTCTCGAAAAAGGAGGAAAGCGGGGATGAAAAAAGCAGGGACTAAGCAACGGAGTGTCTTAACACTAGGTTCCTACGGTCCCTGCAGTTCCCTCTGCCTACCCTGCCATGTGCGGGATAAAGCGTGAAGCTAAAAAAAATGTGAGATCACAAATATATTACGTGTAAAAGTAATTCAGAAAGATGTGAAGTTGCTCTCTCGGATATAAAACAGGTACAATTTCCACTAAGCCAGCCAGCACTTATGATACCTAATACAACATAAACATTACAATAGTGTTAAAATTTAAAAAAAATAATTTGTTTGTGTGCATTAATCTCGTAAACTAAGTAATAGATTAAAAAAAAATCTTTTATGGATAGTTCATTCATCGAAGAATAGTAGATAAACTTAATACAGGATGCTACTCATTTTTGTGTCAATAATTTTAAAATATTAACTCTATAAATACAAATACTATATCATATACCTATATTTAGCACTAAATGATCACGAGAACGAAGCTGTATATAAAATGTAGTTAAAATATATACAAAGATTAGGTTCTTATAATGTTTGTGTTTTTGAAACAAGCTGTATATCGTATCGTAGGTTCGAATCCTGCAAAAGACGAAGTGGTTAATGAAAATGATCACATTCTTCATCAATAACATTGCAGGCGTGTCGTGCTGACATTCAGGTGTCGCCGCCCGTGAGATGTGGATATTTACCGAGGGCTGTAAGTAACTTTTTATTGAATTTTTTGTTTATTTTCCCATTTTCACAAATAAAGTGTTAAGTTGGATACGTAAATACAGATTTACAAATTAACATAGTTTTTTAAATAAGTATAGCATATCATTCTAAGATATACAATTTTAAACAGTCTAAGTATGTGAAAATGATGCTTAAACATTTTTTTTTTTTGTACAATTTCCTCCGATAATAGCCAAAAAATCTATGCTGGAGTAAATTACACATTACTGTAGACAGTAATATAATTAATTATTCTACTTAAAAAAACGTCTTCTATATAATAACAATGTATATTTGGTTTGTTCTGTCATATATTTTATTTTTAATTTAAGATACACGAGTGCATTGGTTCTCCTCACATCGTGAAACCAGAAATTTCTGCACAATGCAGTAAGGGGCTCAGTGAGGTAAGATGATATAAAATAAAAATAAAAAAAACGTCGTGGCGTAGAGGCGTAACGCCTGCCTGTAACGCGACGGCTTCTGGGTTCGATCCCCCGTCGGGGAAGATGGATTTTTCTATTTCCAATTTCTTCGCTTTGGCAAACTAGCCATAGCGCGGCGTTGAGTTCCGCCACTCAATGCAATCAACGCAATGCCTCGGAATAGGCGGAAAGTGGGGACGGAGAACCCACGATCCCAGCAGTTCCCTCAGCATACCCTGCCATGTGCGGGATAAAGCGTGAAGCTAAAAAAAGATATAATTGATATCTTTAAAAGTGTAAAGTTTCGCCTCACGCAATGCCACGAAAAGGCGGAAAGCAGGGAACGGAGTGTCTTAACACTAGGTTCTCAAATTTCCTGCGTTTCCCTCTGCCTATCCTGCTATGTGCGGGATAAAGCGTGAAGCTTCGAAAGCGAAAAATATTCGAGCAGTACAAAGTTTGACGATTTTGTCTACTTAATTGTCTTCTTTAAATAATTATTCTTAGTTGCATAAAAAGCATATAAGTTAAATACATATGCATATATTTTATGTTATTTCCTCCAGATATATTATCTGAACTACTATTACTGCATTGCAGTAACTCCGCTGCCAATACGTATTTTAAAAACGAATACAGTGTAGTAGTTAGATGCAGGTTGTATCGTTGTAAGATCTGTCTGTTATACTCCGAGGTCGTGGGTTCAATACCTACTCTCTAAGGGTTATTTCTCCCCTTATTAAATATTTATAAACTCATTATTTGTTCTATTAATATTAAAACCCTATTTTCTTTAGCACGCATATTCAAAATATATTGTAAATTACTTTTGAAAATTAAGTTATATCGTGTGAAGCTGAGCGTTACTCAAATTATTGCAGCGTAGGGGTCACACACTTTACTTAAAAATAATAACACTTTATCTTACAATTTCATTATAAGCAAATAAGTAAAATTAGTCTATATATAGCTTTATGCTTTATCACTAGCGTAGTAATCTATAGAAACAGAGCGCCTCTGTATCACTTTCGCCTCGTCAACTGTCGTTAACCTCTTCATACACACTCTCCTAATACTTTTAACGTGACCGTTCTCCAGTATCTTTAATACTGTGTTTTCGAAAGTCAACCGAGGTCTCTCCTTACCTCTCTTACCACTCACTTTTGCTTCATATATCTTTTTTACAATTATTTCATGACTCATTGAATTTCTTAACCATTTTTTAATATTATAGATATTTAAAATACATATGTCCAACAGTACATGGAGTCAGCTTGACGATAAACAACTACGTATATTTATGATTCTTTCAGTGTGAACGAATGACGTGCGTCTTCGAAAAATCCGGTTGGATGAATGGTAAATCTGTGGACAAGGAAAAAGTGAAAGCCTACTTCGACCAGTTCTCCAGAGACAACCCTCAATGGGCACCAGCGGTGAACCACGTAAAGGCAGCCTGTCTAAGCCTGGACCTGCCCAGCCAAGGGGTGTTCCTCAACTGTCCGGCTTACGATATTTTAACTTGTATTTTTAGTGGCTTTATTAAGGTAATTCTGGTTTTTTTATATTATTATCAGAACTGTTGCGAAATTGTGTTTCAACTCTCCACTATATTCTTTAATTTTCTATAAAAATGAGTCTCGAGGAAAAATAGAAATTTGAACTATATATTTTAGCTTTAAATTTAATCATAATGATATTATTTGCTCTATGTACTAATAACAGTACCACCTAAGCTATGTAGTAAATTAGGTGAGAAAAAATATCATTTTCCAATTCAAATCAAGTTCAATCCCGAAATTTAATGAAAATTACAAAATAACCTTAAGTATTGAACATTCAACAGAGTGTTTGAAGAGTAAGGGCCAATTTCACCGGTCACGGATAAAGTTTCAGATAGTGAACTGGTAGTTAATTCTGTCTAATAGATAAAAGTCAATAGATTAAAGTGGTCTTTAACTGCTAGATAGTCACATCTGAGATTTGTGAAACTGAAATTTCTTGCATATTTGTCAGACAAACTTAAATTTCCTATCTGGAACTTTATCAGCAAATGGTGAAACCGGTCCTATATTTTCTCTATTAGGTTAATAAGTTATTTTTTTTTTGTAACTATTAAATTACGCTATCCCTAACCATGTCGTGACGGCTTGTAATTAAATCAGCATTATTTATTTAGAATAAGTATGTTTTGTAATCTGTTCTTAAACAAAAAAAAATTCCAGAACGCACAACCGGATCAGTGGTCGTCATCAGAAACTTGCAGCTACCCCCGTCAGTTCGCATCAGCATGCCCCTTCTGCCCAACAGATTGTTTCGCAGCACAAGTGCCTATAGGTTCTTGTAACGCTTGTCTCGCTTTACCTAGGTCTCCTTAACGTGATTGAAATATATATAATTGTTTGAATTTTCTGTGTTTTTTTAAACCTGCTATTAATTTTTTATTATAGATAAATTGTAACAAATTGTTGTAATAAGAAAAAAGAGAGAAAATGTATCAGAAACAGGAGAGTGAGTAGAGAGTGGAGAAAGAATTGTTTGGGCTCTATATTCTCTATATACCCTCTGTGTACTTTGTTTTAAGCGATATATAACGTGAAACTTTTTTAGTCTTAGTACTTTTTGTTGACACTTACTTTCAAATTAAAATTAAAATATAATTTATTCAAATAATTGAAATTACTGAGATATTGACTCAGTGATACGGCGATTGTGAATGCAACGATGAATTTAGTACAAAATAAAACATATTCAAAAGTGCGGCGTTGAGTTACGCTAAGTAAGGTTGTTCCTGGCTACCCTGATGTATGAGATAGATGAAGTTAATATTAAATTGCACTCTACGACATCAATAACTACTATCGAGCGCAGTGATTACCAGACTGCCTTCTCCAGTAGCGCGCTTGCGCGGGTTCGGTACATGCGCGCGACGTGTGACATGTGTCAGAAATAATCACTCCACTCCGACCTGCCTGACGTCACCGGTACGAGGAATTATTATCAGATTTTGGAAGAAAAACATGTAAAGAAAGGTAAATTAGTCCATACTTACTTATTTTTCACCTTTCTATGTTATTTTGGCAATGTTTTAACACGGAAATGTACTTTAAACGAAATGAAAGTTAAACGAAATGCTTAATTTCTCGTATTTTTGCTAAGATAAATAATACAATAGGCTTTCCAGCACGTTTGATTCAACAAGCAGAGCCTGGCTGTTCGAGTGTATCCCAAAGCATTGATCTTAGGTCTATTTTTAGAATCGTAATATCCACCTATCATCTGACATTGCGCCTGCCTCGTGACCTTTTATCTTAATTGTGATCTATTAAATTTAATTTCACGCCCACATATTTATTATTCGTATTGGATCCATTTTGTTGTTATTATTTTCAGTAATGCCGCCTGAAATATACTATATGTGTATAAGTAGGTAATAGGTAGGTATATATATATATATATATATATATATATATATATATATATATATATATATATATATATATATATATATATATATATATATATATATATATATATATATATATATATAAATTACATTCTGAATCATTATTTACATTTTAGTGATAAAATACTCCATTTTATTAGTTTACATTGTAATCATATCTGATATCCAGTACAGTGATAAGTGATAACAGTTCAATAATGTCGCGGTATCACTCCGTGCGTTGTCGTTGTAAATAAATACTGGTTGTTATCTGAAATTAGAAAAATGTGAAAATTTATAAGAAAATAATGTTTTGAATCATTACATTCATTTATTTAATTTGGTTTATCACATAGGTACAGTAAAGTTATAAAAATACATTGGTACGTAACACAAACCAAGAACCATACAAATGTTTGGATGATAAACACCACATGCAAAATTTATGTGTGAGTGGAAATATAAACATAAAACATGATAATAATAGCTACATATATGAAGTGAAAAAATACAAAAAACAATATAACACAGAAACAAAACACTATGTGTACAGGCTTGCAGCATAACATTTTGCAAACGAATTTACTCTTGGTTTTACGAAGTGATTCCCAAAAAATGTCAATATTTGTAGCCTGTTTATTTGCTAGACGGCACAAACGAGGTTCTGGAGAGTTAGAACCCAATACAGTTCTGCGAATTGGAAGGTGAAAAAGTGTTACAGGGTATCTAGGACATTTGTAAGGAACTTTTAACTTAAATAACGACAATAGATTGGGACAGTTATAGTGATAATTTAATAATTTGTAACGAAAAGTTAAATCTAGCATGTCCCTTCTTGCGGTTAATGGTTGAATATTAAAGTATCGCAATCATACATAATGTGAGAAGCTAATATGTATATATATGTATATATATATATATATATATATATATATATATATATATATATATATATATATATATATATATATATATATATATATATATATATATATATATATATATATATATATAAATATTATGGAGTTTGAAGAAGTGAAAGTTTAACCAACAAATGTAGTCGGTATTCAACATTTTTATGTTAATTTTTAATGAATAAATGTCATGTTGCTAGGATTTTTTAATGATACATACATAATACGTTAGTTTAGTAGTACGGGTTAGTCAGAGAGAACGGAGCGCCAAACGCTGCGGTCCCTCCATACATCTTCCGCCTCGTCCACTCTCATTAACCTCTTCCAACACACTCTCCGGAGGGTCCTCATGCTTTTCACGTGACCTTCCTCAAGTATCTTTATTATTGTGTTTTTGAAAGTCAACCGAGGTGTCCACTTACATCTCTTACTACTTACTTTGGCTTCATACATATTTTATAACATTATTTTATAAAATTTAATAATTTAATATTTGAACTACCTTTCCACTTAAACAGATATACACTATATTATACTATACAATCGTTCTTATTAGTGTAAGGAAACTAAATATTTAAATTTTGACTCACAACCATCATCAAGAATAAAATTGAATCAATAGTTTTTAAGATGGTAGATAAATGGAAAACGGAGTGATTCAACACTACCATCTCAGTGTCAGTGAGTCACTTGTCTAGTGATACAAAAAAAGAATAAAGATATTTAATTTGGCTTATTCAG
Organism: Dione vanillae; assembly: GCA_037178615.1. Lineage (NCBI taxonomy): Eukaryota > Metazoa > Arthropoda > Insecta > Lepidoptera > Nymphalidae > Dione > Dione vanillae. The sequence goes on from JAZFAU010000147.1 coordinate 807,694, forward strand.
AGTTGTAGCTTGTAAAGACTAACAAAAATATTAAATATAAAGAAATATTCTATTATAAGAAAAGAAGTGAAGAATATTTCTGAATTATTAAGTACATAGTTTAGCTTTATTGAAAAAATTAATGGAAAATAAATTACTTTTGGTAAGTCGTTGCTCTAAACTATTAAAGTAGTGTCATTACTAAATACTTAATATCTGAAACCCTGCCACGGATATGCGAGAAACAGCGAGAAATAGCGGAAAACAACAGGAAACAACAGGCAAAAAGCGTGAAATAGGAAAATATATAAATATGTAGATATGTTCTTAACGTGAAGGTCTTTAAGTCAATCAATTTGTGATATTTCCTCGGGGAAATAACGAATGTATTATCTAATAGTGCTCAGCTTACTTTCTGTCGTGACGTACACGGCGCTGGAATTTGTTAAAAGCTCTTTTAAATATCTATATTTTTAATATACATTTATAAAAAAACATGCCAACACTAGTTAGAAATGAAGAAGTATATATTATTAATAACATTTTCTTATTATCGAAAGTCGTAGAAACATATTTAAATATGTGACGTCAAGAACACCAGAAAGAAATACATAGGAATCGCATTTAAAAAATTAAGCATCAGTTTCATTATGCCATGAAATATTAGACGTTATCGATCGAATTATATCGATTAGTTCCATAAAGTTCAAAAGCTTCGTGTTAGTGAAACTTCATGGACATGTCTAGTACTAATGGTGTATAAATTTTATGATCTTACGAGTATTCTTTATCTGTGGACAGAAAATACATAGTAATAAGCTTATTAGTTCTCTCTTCTTATTAGTTTTCTCTCTACTTACCAGTGTTTTAGAGATGGCTTACTTGGACTTGGAGATTACTTGGTATAACAAATATATTGTAAATAAAATATCATTTGTATCATATCCTATTTAAAATATTCTTCCAGGTAATATAACTCAGTGACCATGTTCGAGGGTGCTGTAGCTGGTATCCTCAACCGGCTCCTGGGCAAGTACGTTCAGGATCTGGATACGGAGAACTTAAATGTGGGCATCTTCTCCGGAAATGTCAATCTAACTGATCTTAAACTTAAGCCTGAAGCTTTGGTAAGTGTTATTACAAATAAATTTTACTGATTTGTTATTTATAATAGATAGTTGTTCTTCAGGTCTTTACAATCTTTATTATTTTTTTTACTTAGGTTCACACTTTATTCTTATTGCTTATAGTAGGTTAGGCAGAGGGAATTGTAGGAACCGTGTCTAAATGTAGTGTTAAGACACTCCGTTCCCTACATTCCGCCTTTTTCTAGACATTGAGTGTTGAGTGGCGGAACTCAACGCCGCGCTCTGGCTAGTTACCAGAGCGAAGACACTGTAAATGAAAAAATCCATCTCCCTCGAATGGGAATCGACCCCACCAACCGTTTACAGGCAGACGCTACGTCTCTACGCCTCAACGGTCCCCTGTTAATTTTATTATTATAATTGAAAATATTTAATTTTCAGTATGAGTTGGACTTGCCAATCGATGTAAAAATTGGCACAATTGGCAAAATAAATCTTCAAATACCCTGGTCTGGACTTTACACACAGCCTGTAGTAGTCCATATTGAAGATGTCCTCATTTTGGTGGGACCAGCTATTTCCAATAGCTACTTTGACCCTGAAAGAGAAAAGCGGTTGACGAGAGCTGCTAAGAGGAAGATTCTGCAAGACCTCGAAGCGGAGAGTGAGATTTTGAAAGGTCCACAAAACTTTTTTGAGAATTTATTCACGGCTATTGTAAATAATTTGCAAATCTATGTCAGGAATGTTCACGTGAGGTATGAAGATTCTATAAGCTCTAAGGACGGCCCTCTTGCGTGCGGTCTGTGCTTGCAGAGCCTATCAATTGAAACTACTAACAGGTACGTTAAACATATGTATATGTTATATATTAACTATTTTTTATGATTTTTAAATTGTTAATCTATACTGAGGATAAAAAAAAATATTTAACCGTGCAAGCTCAATGATCAGAGCGCTTGCACGGTTCGCAAAAGGGCGCGCGTTCAAATCCCGTTACGTTTAAATTTTTATATGTTTTCTTTAAGTATTTTTATGTATTAACTTTTGCTGATATTAGTTTGATCTTTAAATTCTACTTTATTTTATTATTATCATGTATATTTCTTTATTTAAGATTTAAGTAATATATTTTGGTCATCTATAAGTAGGTATTTATAGTGCAATAACTTCTTTAAAATTAATTAAATCAAGTAAGTCCAGTCCAGCCATTTGTCTCCAGCAAATGGAAGCCATCGGTGACTCCATCAAATGCGTCGACAGTCTACCAAATGATGAGAGTGGAGTCACTATCTCTATACTGGAACCCCACAGCAACAGCTTTAGACGACGTGGAAATAGCGCATATAACCCCGATGCAGTATTACAATTGGAAACATTACATGCTCACTGGTTTGGACAAGTTTTCTATGCATCATGAGGACTTTGAGTTTCGTAAGTGTTTTTGGACTTGGAAAATTGAAATCGTGTGTAGAAATTCTATGTAACTCTTAATTAAATGTAAAACATTCTAAAATATTGATTATATTTTATAAGACTTGTACATAATCTTGATATAGAAAAATTAGGTTTTATATATATTTATAGCTTCACGCTTTATCCCGCACATGGCAGGGTAGGTAGAGGGAAACGTAACGGTAACGGTAGTGTTAAGACACTCTGTTCACAGCTTTCCGCCTTTTTCGAGGCATTGAGTGGCGGTACTCAACACATAAAAAATAGAAAAAGAAATATTCATCTTTCGCGAGTGGGAATTGAATTTACAAGCAGACTTTCCTTCGTCTTTTAGCTTTTATAGCTTCACGCTTTATCGCGCATATTGCAGGGTAGACACTCCGTTGCTCAGTTCCTGCTTTCTCCGTCCCCATTTTCCGCTTTTTTCGAGGCATTGCGTGTTGAGTGGCGGAACTCAACGTCGCGCTTTTGCCTAGTTTCCAGAGCGAAGAAAATGGAAATAGAAAAATCCATCTTCCCCAAGTGGGAATCGAACCCTCAAACCGTCGCGTTTACAGGCAGATGCTTACGCCTCTGCGCCACGACGGCCTTCAAAGTTTTATAGCTTTTATTATACCTTATAAGAAAACTTTCTATACAAATGTTGTTAAAACGTCTATAATTTCTTATTTTCAGTATTAAAACCAGTGACGTGCAAAGTGAAAGTGATAATAAATAGATCTGGAGAAGCTCGAGTACCTCGTCTGTTACTTGACGCGGTGTTGGCGGACAGCGCCCTACAGCTGTCGAGACGACAGTATTTGTCAATTGACAATCTTCTCACTTCCTTCCAGAGGATTACTTTGAACAGGTAGGTAGTAAAAATATTAGAATTATTTAATACTTTAACTTTTTTTTTATTTTGACACCTCTATGTATTTTTGACTTCGTTTAGTCAAATTAAGGGAGAAGTTGCTCTGGAAATATTTATTGTTATATTGTAAATAGGTTACAGGCATCGTTAAAAAAGCTATGATATTGCTTGCTGCAAATAATTTGTTTCTGATTTCTAATACTTATGTTCCTTATGTAGTAAATATTTTTTGTAGAAAATATCGTCATCTTCACCCTGGAGTACCGTTATTGAAAAATATAAAAAAATGGTGGATATACGCCTACAATGTGGTCGTGGAACAACGCGTCAGGCCTTACACTTGGGCAGCGATAAAGAAACATAGAGAAAACTACAATATTTACAAACAAACTTACAAAAGTACTCTTCGCAGTCCAAATGATATAGAACTTAAATTGGATTTACAGAAATGTGAAGATAATCTACCGATTATATCGGTTGTGATAGCGAGAGAGCAGGCTAAGTTTGAGGTAGGAATCAATATGAGAACTTATTTTATATCCAGGAATAGTAATAAATGTATGGTCCACTAAAGACATGTGTCTGTGGCTTTTTGTTCTTTTATAGGGTAATTTTATTTATTTCAATTATAAATGTTTTAAAAGGAGTCCATATTACCTCTTTACGACTATGGTATAACTGTGCAATATATTTATGATTAATTACGTTATGGTTATCCACACTAGGGATAGGTTATATATTTAAAGAAAACATAAAAAATTGGTTCATATAGAAAACCTATTCATGCTCCTAGCTATTAGATATTTCCATTATTATATAGTCCCTTCATTATAAAAAATAAAGTTAATTAATTTTTTGTTAGGAACAGTCGCTTCTTCAACTTCATCATACTTTTAATTTAACAGCTATTATCTCAAGAGCCTGATAGGATAGACGTCGTTGAAACAGAATTTGATTGGTGGAAACCATCATCTGAATATGACAGCGATTCTGAAACTGAAGCAAAGTCGCGTGTCGAACTGTGTGTGAAGACGGAAAGATGCAAGAGTGTGTGGAGTCATCTCTCCAGCCCGGAGAAGAAGAAAGTCTGCGAACTGATTGGTTATGTCGAGGGTGCCCCTCTTCAGGATAAATCTAAGCAGTATATTGGTAAGAGTATTTGTAGCCTTATATCATGTTAAAATATATTTTTTAATTAAGTCGTAATATTTGAAAAAAAAAAATAGATGTTTGATCGTCTTAAGCAAAGTGAGATCCGCCACTCAACACCCAAAGCCACGATAAAGGCAGAAAGCAGAGACGGAGAAAGCAGGGACTAAGCAACGGAGTGTCTCAGCACTAGATTCCTTTGGTTCCCGTAGTTCCCTCTGCCTACTCTGCCATGTGCGGGATAAAGCGTGAGGACATTAAAACAAATATATTGTCTTAAGTATATTGAACATTAACTTAATAAATTAGCCTTTTTTTCGTCAAGATTTATGTACATTAACAATATAAGCCAGGTAAAAGGTATCTACATATTAAACGATTAAAATTCCATTTCCGTAGAACATGATAAAAGTTTCCATTCTTATTGGATTTTATGGAGTCCTCTAAGTTCTTCCTGAAATTCCTCAAGACACCGAATTTTGCTTAGTATTTCCGACTGTAGATTGTCATTTACCCTGTAATTAAAGAGTTTGTAATATACATTATAGGAAGTACTTAATGATAAATTACAGAACACAAAATCAACTTGACTCTCGCGCACTGTACCGTGACTTTGATGAACAGGAGTAAAGAAGTGCTTGTGGTGAATCTCACTCAGTTTCTTTCATCACTGGAGACCAGGCCATCAGCTAAGGCTTATAAGGTAAAAAGCTTACAAATATGAAATTTTAAATAAAATAACGCCTATATTATATGAAATTTGTAATAAGTATGTTAATTATTATAAACAACAAAAATTACACCTCACGAAACTGTGTTTTCGAATTTTCCAATGATAATTCCTATATTTTATTAGATATCAGCTCGCACAGAGAGTATAGTGATAGAAGGCATGACATCTGACGGAGAGTTGGCACCATTATTGATAGCAGCACAAGTATCCTCGTTAGGAAGCAACACACTAGCCCTGGATGTCGAGAAGAACCCAGCCAACAGTCACGCTGATCTTGGCATAACTTGTCACGTGGAACCATTTGAATTAGTGTATATCGAAGTGAGTGAAATTGTAGATTTTTAGATTTAAACCAAGTTATTCTTTGCCTCTAAATGTAACGTTTTCCTTTTTCCATCTTAAAGATCTTAGGTTAGAACCTTAGGTAAGGGCCTTAGGTAAGATTTTAGTTAAGGACTTTCGGTAAGACCTTAAGTAAGACCTAAGGTGAATTTGTTTAGTAATGCTATTTTGCTCAACGTACAATTTCTTCAGACATGTCTAGTGTGACTATTGAAACTTGAAAATTGAATCTATCACCTTAATTTCTAATATTTTAACTTTCTTTCCAGCATACATTCACGGAGTTAATAAACTTCTTCCAAACCCACTCAATGTCTTCAGAGGAGTTGGCAGAGGAGTTCTCCTTGGCCGTGGAGCAAGTTAGCACAATGAGTAAATCTGTGTTGGCACATGCAATAAGCCGTAGGAAAATTTTTCATCTGAATGTAGATATCAAAGGTCCTACATTAATTCTACCTGAACACGGCTGCGTGCATAAGTAAGGTTTATTTTTAATTCATTATTTGTAAATTTTAACTGTATAGTGTAATACATAAAACGCTTTTATTTACGAGTTTCTAATAGATAGCTACTTAGCATCGAATGCTGAAATGTGATAATATTGTTATGGTATTATACATTATGTGCTTTAGCAAAGCTGGAGTAAGAGATGATTACTTTTCATTCGTTATATAATTAAAATATATAAAAATGAAAAATATCAAATAACCTTTTTAACCCTTAACCCTTCATTTTTTTTAGCTTCACACTTTATCCCGCACATGGCAGGGTAGGCAGAGGGAACTGGAGAAGCTGTGGGAATGTAGTGTTCCCTGTTTTCTGCCATTTTCGAAGCATTGCGTGTTGAGTGGAACTGTGGAACTCATTGCCGCGCTTTGCCTAGTTAGTTAGCCAGAGCGCAGAAAATGGAAATGAAAAAAAAAAACATTTTCCCCAAGTAGGAGTCAAACCGCAATCGTAAACCGTTGCGTATACAGGCAGACGTAATGCCACTGCGCCTCAACGGCCCTCAACTTGGAAAAAATAAATTTAATGAATTTAAAATTTTATATGCTTAAATTAAAGTTAAAGGTAAAATGTCAATTATCATATCAAAGATACTTCTTTAAAATATTTTTGTATTTCAGGCCTGGACGCGTGATGATTTTGGATATGAATAGAATAGTTGTAAAGTCAGACTTACAACCATCCAACTTGACTCTAGAAGACGCTACTTGTATGGAGTTGGAGGAACGTCTTTACGATCGCTTCCACGCGGAATGTTCAATTCAAGTAAGTTTACTTTATGATATTTGTTATAAATATTATAAAATACCAGGGGACGGAGAAAACAGGGACTAAGCAACGGAGTGTCTTAACACTAGGTTCCTATGGTCCCTGCAGTTCCCTCTGCCGATTGTGGGATAGAGCGTGAAGATATAAAATATATATATAATATATAAATATATAAGATACCCGCTTCATCTTGCGTATACTAAGTAAAGAGAAAAACAAGTGGTGTAGATGTAGATACTCTTTTCTCCGTTGTAAGCTCAAATTCAAGACGTTGTCTTAGCATTTAGAACTTAAAGCCAGGTACTGCATCTCTAAAGCATATTTATATGTCGTTGCGCAGAGAGATAGCGTCTGCTTGTAAACGCGACGGTTTGTGGGTTCGATTCCCATTCGAGGCCGATAGATTTTTCTATCTTTATTCTCTTCGCTCGGAAAAGCGCGGTGTTGAGTTCCGCCACTCAACACGCAACTTCTTAACGCTAGGTTCCTATAGTTCCTGCAGTTCCTTCTGCCATGTGCAGGATAAAGCGGATAAGCTACATTTTAATAATGCGTAATCTAATGGAAATAATTTGTATATAGATACTGTTCTGCGAGTGGACGGAGCCGTGGCGGGAGGCGCGCAAACACGGCGACTCTGAACTACACCTTATACCACGATTGCGCGGACAGTTGGTCTTCTCCACTAGCATCAAGAAAGACTATAAGTTGTTACCTAGGTAAATGTTGCATTATTTTCTTTTTAGGTAAAATTTACTGTTAGTGACCCTAAGTAAAATTAGAGTTAGGACAGAGTAAGTATTCTCCGTTCTTAGGGACATTTTTGAGACATAACATCTCAAAGCTGCGTTTTGCTGGCTTATAACTAAAGCAAAAAAATTGAAAATAGTTCATTTTTCCGAGAGGGAATCACAATCACAATCGTCGTGCGTACTGTCAGATGGTGTGTCGTATATTTAAAACTCAAAACCAGAAAAGCACAGCCAAAAAAGTTTCTCAAAATAAAAAATCTTCAAAATTAACAGGAATAAAAAGTCATATATATCGTACTTATATAATCTTGATTTCACTTTAAGGTGCGGGAGAAAGTGAGTAAGTAGTTAATAATATAGACTCTGGTATAAAATATTGGTATATAAAAAATTGGTATGCAAAAGTATATTTTCTCCAGTTTCCCACAATTTCTCAGATATCTAACAGTTTACTCTCGTTTTCTTTTCAGATACAAACTCAACATATCCCTATCTTGTTTAAAATTCAATCTGTCAGATCGTATAATCGGTCAAATATTAGATTTCTTCGACAATTTGCCGGTGCCTGTACCTAATACTGTACCAGTTTCCTTCATGGATTCTGGAGACTATGTTGAGGAGTTAGAAGACCCTGAACTGATGGAAGCATTAGTGCTGGATAGGGTGACTGCTGATCCAGGGTATAAGGAACTGGTTAAATTAAGACAGAAGATTGTTACCGCTTATTTTGGTAGAAATAGGTAAGTAAAACGAACAAAGCAGGTGTTTTATTTTAAAAAAAAAATGCTTTGTTTTTTGTTTGCGTATTGGATAATGGAATTTTGACACAAAAGACCAGGAAAATGAAAATTTTCATCCGAGCGGGAATCTAATCAAGTATTTAATATTTAAACATTTCATGTTAAGTTAGTCTTAATGTTTTAATAGACTTTTGTACAACTAGTATATCAAACTTTATTTAATCCTTAAATGACATTCTATTATGGGAGTTATATCGAGTTAAATTACAGAAGAAATAATTTACAGAGCGGCAGAAACCAACATCGACGGTGAAAGTGCGAGATCTCCAGCAGAAGAATCTCTCCCTACTGCTGACTTTAGCGACGAGGATGTCGAGGAATACGCGAGATCTGTCGACTTACCAGGATTCGACGATAACGTGTCACCGAGCAACACTATAAATACTTTAATGAGATTTATCATTGGTAAGTTTTTGTTATAAAGCCATCGGTATCCTAAAGCCATGCTATTTTGATAATGGAATAATAAATTTGTAATTAGAGAAAGTTTAAGAAAGACAGTAGTTTAGCAAAACTATAATTTACTTATTTTTATTTCTTTTTTTTATAGCTTCACGCTTTTGTCCCGTACATAGCACGGTACGCATAGAAAACTTCAGGAACTTAGTGTTAAGGCACTCCGATCCCTGCTTTCCGCCTTTTTCTGTTAAGGCACTGTGTGTTGAGTGGGCGAACTCAACCCCGCGCTTTTCCTTCTTGCCAGAGCGAAGACAATGAAATGATAAAATCCATCTTCCCCGAATGGAAATCGAACCCACAAACCGTCGTGTTTATAAGCACTACGTCTCTGCGCCACGATGGTGTAATTTTATTTAAAAAAAAAATATTAGTAATATTATGAAATATGTTAAATTCATGTCCTTTTACCCTAAACAGGTGACATTGTAATCAACTTAAATAGATCAAGTGAACTGACAGACAAGCCCTACATAATGTTGAACATCAGCAAGGTTTGTCTGGACGTAGCTCTGATGCAATACGGACCTGCCATACAACTCTCTATAGCACAAGCTCTGCTGACAGATAAGCAGCATCACAGCAGCACCGGTCATTACTTGGAGCTGGTCACTAGTTCTGGGGAACTGTTTAACTTACTATACAGAAAGGTTAGACCAGATGTTTGTTTAAAAACAAACATTAAGTCTAATTAGAAATAACCATATTTTTCAATTTTATTTAAATATTTTAATTGTTGGCTTTTAAAGTAATTGATGGCTTTTGTATTTAAATAATAAAATTAGTTTATCGTTGTCATTATTCGTTCATCTGAGTCGTTGAGCTCGTTGAGGACCGTCGTGGCGCAGAGGCGCAACGTCTGCCTGTAACGCGACGGTTACTGGGTTCGATCCCCAGTCGGGGAAGATGGATTTTTCTATTTCCATTTTTTCGCTCTGGCAACTAAGGCAAAGCGCGGCGTTGAGTTCCGCCACTCAACACGCAATGCCTCGAAAAACGGCGGAAAGCGGGGACGGAGAAAGCAGGGACTAAGTAACGGAGTGTCTTAACACTAGGTCGTATGGTTCCTGCAGTTCCCTCTGCCTACCCTGCCATGTGCGGGATAAAGCGTGAAGCTAAAAAAAAAAAAACGACGGTCCACGACGCCACGACGGTCCTCTGAAAAAATATTAGAATTTTATATTAGTTCTTCAACTTCTTAGACTGTAAGAGTCAAATAATTTGTAATATCGATATCGTAATTACCCTTAATTTAAATGTTTCTTAGTAAGGAAAAAGTAATACTTGCTTTTACTTTAGGTCCGTGCGAATTGTCCAGAGTTCCGTTCACATTTCCACAACGTAGAGCAGGCTTTGGTGGCTGACGTCGGCCCGTTGGTGGTGCTCGCTCACTCCGCTGCTATAACGACGTTGTTCAAATATTTACACTATATTAGGAGGAAGTGAGTAAATTTTGTATACTTTAAGTTTCAAATTGACAATTATAGATACAACTTTACTTTATAACTTATTGACCCCATCCCGCACTATACCGCGTAATCACGTATAGTGCGTAAAATTGAAAAAAATTAAATAGTTAGTTTTTAGCTTATTGTCTTTTTTACAGAATACAAAAACGCCATTCGGTAAACTTAAAGAGCATGATCTTACCGAAGACGGCTACTTTGTGGGATTATCTGATGAAACCGGAAGCAGATCCACCTGTACCTCCTGGTGCTACCAAGTTCAGTTACTCTGTTAGGTAAGTAAAAAAATGAAGTGTTTTAATATTTTTTTTTGCCTACCTTTATTAAATAAGAGAAGAAAGTACTAAGCGTTCATGGATTCACCGTGAGGGTGCCGAGCTCATCGCGTTGTAGGAAGAGTAGCTCCGATCGGCGCTTGGGACTTGTGACCCAAGTGTAGGTTTAAAGGGGCTCTTTAAAATGCATTAACGCTCACCTTCACTGTCCGAGCCCCTCCCACTACTTAAACAAATTTTAAAAGATTCTACTAAAGTCATCTTCCTTCGAAGTGCGTCTTAGAAATAAATTTATAGTAGTTCTCGCTAGGCTATCTCTCTATAGTTTAAAGATCTCCTTTAAACTATAGAGAGTTTTCGCTGTTATACCTCTTGCTCCTACTTATAGTAGTAGTTAGTTGGCTAAAAATTTCTAGTAGTACAGTGAAATGAAATACTTAAATTCATATTTGTTTTAAAAATTACATTTTTTTAGATTATCATCAGTAACAGCGAAGTTGTCTCAAGCGGAGAATCCTTTGGTGGAAGTGAGAATCAATGCCCTGGAAAGTGATTGTGTATTTAGAGCTAATGACAGGCTCATCTTCAAATTGTTCCTGGGCTCGTTACAAGTAGACGATTTGGCTGAAGCCACTCTGTATCCAAAGGTATTTGGTTTAAATTATTTTTAATCATTTAAGCTTTAAAATTACAGTGCTTTCAATTATATTGTATTCATATTTAGGGGTAAATGGTACCGAATTTTGGTTAAAAGCCAATTTTATTTAATTTGGTAACTATATATCATAAGTCATAATATACACAAATCTCACTTGAGATATTTATCACATCTTCACGGTAGAGAAATAACACAAACGAAATCTCTATGACTTAATAATTGATTTTCTTATTTATCTGGAAGTTCCGTCCGTTGAACATAGTGGTTCAAAGGCGGGGTCTGTCTGTAAACGCGACGGTTTGTGGGTTCGATTCCCGCTCAGGGAAGATGGATTTTTCATTTTTTTTGAACACACAAGGCCTCGAAAAGGCGGGAAACAGGGAACGGAGTATCTTAACACTATGTTCCCACGGTTCCTGCGGATCACTCTGCCTAACCTGCTATAAGCGGCATAAAGCGTGAAGAAAAACAAAAGATACTGTATACTAAAAGAGGAAATATGTTTATATATAGTTTACATATATCAACAGTTAGTCTGGCCAGACGAAGACAATGTAATAGAGATCAAGTACGTGCGGGCGGCGACCGGCACTCGCGCGCGTTCCGACGCTGAACTACGTATCCAAGTGGGCAGATTACACGTTGTTTTGTTCTGTTCACTACTTTACCAATTACAGGTAAATTTAAATATTACTGTATGTGTTTAGCTTATATGTATAATATCATTATATATGACTTTTTGGAGTGGAGTGGTTAGGACACCTAATTTTTTAAAAGAAAAACAATTGAATTTGTCTGGTTATCTGGTCTCTGGACACGGATATGGTCTACTTGTGACCATAGATTACTATAAAGTGTTCGAAACATTGGGATTCCATATAATGGTAGTAGACGCGAATAATCTGTTTAAATTGTTTTATTTAAAATATATAAAAATCGCGAAAATTAAAGCTGTTTTTACTTATTTTTGTATCACTAGGCTTTTCGCCACTTTTGCAAAAAAAATTAAAAAAATAATATTAAAATAAATAATAATAAAATAAATATAAAATAAAAGATAAACATTAAAAGTGATGGTCGCTAATGGCGCACAATTGCATACAGAAAGAGTTATGTTAGTGGACTTGGTTTTTGGGAATTTAAACTTGACAAATACACTTAAATCTCTTTATATACATAAAATACATAACACCAGTCAGTACTAGGTATTCTGATCCATATATCACAAGGCAAACATTTATTATCATATATCTTTATAGCAATTTTTGGAACCATTAGTACCAAGCAGCGCGGCGACGGAAGCGGCGTTGGCGGCGGAACGTGCAGCTCAAGAAAAGGCTGCTGCGTTGAGAACCGCACCGTTGAAAGTCAGTTTAGCGATAGAGGTACATACATACATACATCGATACACTAAATAAATTATAAAGTAATTACTTGATAACCTTTTTTAGCATTAGCTTCTCAAAATGGTGTTCTCACCCATTCTTCTTTAGAATTAATATATGCGTATTGAAGACCGTCGTGGCGTAGCGTCTGCCTGTAGAAGCGACGGTTTGTGGGTTCGATACCCACTCGGGGAGAATGTAATTTTCTATTTTCTTGAGTTTCGTTACTAAACACGCAGTGCCTCGAAATAAAGCGGAATGCGGAAACGGAGTGTCTTAACACTAGGTTTCCACATTGTCTGCGGTTCCTTCTGCCTACCCTGCTATATGCGGGATAAAGCGTGAAGACATAACATAATATAATATAATAACATAATATAATATATTTATTTATTCAAGTAATAATTTGTCTTTAGATACATGCTCCGGTTCTACTGCTTCCTCAGAAGCCTTCTTCTCCAAATTTGTTGGTTCTTAATATGGGTAAGTATGTTACTTTACAAATATACTATAGGTTAATCAAAAGCTGCGGGATAAAGCGTGAAGCTATTTTTTTTTTTAATTTTAATCAAAAGCTATGCCTATAATGTATAACTATGTGTGAAACTTGAAAATAGCATGATTTCTTTTTCAGGCGATTTATTAATCGAGAACTTCTTCAAATCGATCAACGCGAGTATCGAAGCGAGTACACCAATACATTCACCAGTTATAGATAACGTGTTAATAAAGCTCGTGAACGTCACGCTGTCACGTGCGGTGATGACTTTGGCTGGCACTTTGGAAGTACAGGTACTTCTATTATCTCTATTGGTAGACATATACAGTGGAAACTCGATTATCCGAGCCCTCAGTTATACGGATTCGCGATTATCCGGACTACAGGCCAATTGAATTAAATGTACCTACAAGTCGTATCTGTGCAAGCATGGACGTAGTCGGAACTTGTGTGCCATCGCCATTTTCAACCAAATTTCTAAATAAACAATGATTTTCGTTAATATGTACTACTAGTTTTTAATAAACATATAATATTATGTTACGATTTTATTCATATTTATGTAGTTTCAATTATCCGGATTTTCAATTATCCGAATTCCTTACAACAACAATTAGTCCGGTTAATCGAGTTTCTACTGTACATATATATGTATGTGGATATACTCGCGACCTTAACTTAAAGCATAATATTAGCTAGCTTTTATAAACTTGTAGTACGAGATCTGGACGTCATTCGTTTTTAATAATGACTACCTTACGCTTTACACAGTACGTATAATTATTGTGAATTGGGAAAAATGACCTTGTGCCTAAACTATTTTATACAACCTTGAAATATTTTACCCTATAAGTAGTTTTGATAACGAAAAAGAGTTGCTTTGGCTGAAACTTCTGTATTTTATGATTTTTAAAGTGTTAATCCACACTGAAGCTACAAAAAATACTTAAAGAAAATTTATAAGGTTATTGAACCTATCTTAACGTATTGTCACAGGCGAAAAAGCCAAAGAGTGTGAAATCTTCAATAAAACCTTCGTAAAAAGCATGCCAACATATATATTTTTATATTTCAAAGGAACCGATACTAGAGCCTATATCCGTACGTTGCGACCTAAAACGGGTGGTCAGCTATGCTCAAGTAGCAAATTCGACTGCCTATAGAGATTTACTGTTGTGTGAAGCGGATATTGTCATGGACATCATCATCATCAACTTGGGACAGAAGGATCTAGCTACTGTACTTGCAGTGTGGAGCGACAATATGAGTGAAGGACATTACATTGGTAAGTTTATATAATAGTTAGAAAACGTAAGGCATAATGTGCTGTAGCTCTTACGGTTTTGTAATTAAAAAAAATAAAACGATAACTTTTATAACATTACTTCCTTTTCCGCCTGTTTTTCTTCTTTATCTTCTTTTAATTGATCCAATTTGGGAAATCACTTCGCCAATGTCATGTTAAATGGAGAACACACAATGGAAAATGTACGGTAAAAAAAACATATGCATATTTAAAAGACATCCATTTTTATTATCTGGACATACAGACTTTTTAGCCTTGAACTATATAAAATATATATTATGTTGGTAACATACATTTTTTATATATTTTTCTCAAGGTCACTTAGAGGTATATAATGAAAAACAATTAGAAATTATTATCTATAGTTTTTTTCATACAAAATTCCAAGTCAAGGAAGCCGTTAACGCTCGAGTCCATCTTACGCTTAAATCTTTTATATCTTTATCTATATAGTCGGGTCTGCTAGGCTATAGGTTTTCGACTTACGTTTAATGGAAATAAAGTAATATATTATATATTCTGATCTGCTCTGTCATATATATATTTATTTCATCGATAAATCAGGTAGCCTGGTGCCAACATCACCGGTGGAGTTGGCGCCATCAGATGCGACGGTTAAAAAGCTGCAAGCATTTTTTGCTCAAGGAGAACCTGTTAGAAAGGAATCCGTTATTCGGTAAGGAATTGCTATTACCAACTAACTTGTCCCAAAAATCAAAATTTAAAGGTATGAAATATGAAGCAAAAATAATTAACTGATGTATATTTGGCAGGTATACACTAGAAGGTGTAGAATTGAAGCTTTTCTCAGACATGGATGAGGTACTCAGTTCACCAGGTTCGGGATTTGAATCATGGACTAGCGAAAGTGACTGCGGGGGAAGCTAACTTGCACTTTGATTACTACTTCGGATAACAGCATTGAAGTTAAGGCGAGTCTTCAGAGTCTTCTTATTGAGGATATTAGACCTGACTCTACGGTTGTTATACGGAGGTAAGTCTATATAGGTAACTCGCAAACTTAATGATGGTATTTAATATTAAATTCGAACTCAAAGGTCGGTCGTGTCGCAAAGGAATAGACGCTATACTTGTAAACGCTGCGGTTTGTGGGTTTGATTTCCATTCGGAGAATGTGAATTTCCAGAAGCTTTTTATTTCCATTTTCTTTGCTCTAGAAATTAAACAAAGCGCGACGTTGAGTTCCGGCATTTAACATCGAAATAGGCGTAAAGCATGGACAGAGAAAGCCAGGACAAAGCAAAGCAAAGTCTTGACACTAGGCTCCTATGGGTTCTGCAGTTCCGTCTGCCTACAGTGCCATGTGCGGGATAAGCGTGAAGCTAAAAAAATATTAAATTATATGAATATTATAATTAAATTTGAGGATGTATATACCTACATCTATTTCCAGAATTTTCGAATCCCAAGGCGGCGGTAGCAAAGCAAGTGCTGGTTTCTCTGTAGTACGCCCAGCTTTGCTTGAAGCGTCCTTACGTCGATCAGCTCGCGCTATAACTTTAGACGTGAGAGTAGAAAGGACGAGGCTGAACCTGGCCCTGCCGTTCCTATTGAGACTTGCTAAGAGTTTGTTGGATGCTATGCCTGGTAAGAATTGTATAACTGAATTTAATTTACATACTTGGCAAGAAACTCGTTTTTTTTATTTTGAAACAAAGTAAGTATAGTAAGTTGCCCTAAAGTTTAAGTGTAGGTATATACCAAGTATTTTTTGGGTAGGGTGGAATTATTAATTATATTTAACTAATATGGTAGTAGTAATAAAAATATTGTATTATGAAATAAATATTGATTTCGATATAACTCAGTTGTGATAAACAAGAATTAATGAAAACCTCTTTTTATATATTCTTTGTTGCACATAAAAATTACAAACAAAAAGTATATAAAGAAAAATATCATTGACAATCTTTTTTACTACTTTTAAAGTACTCATTTTATCGAACACAGGTGACAAGACAATGGAAGGCGGTGTAGTGAACCACGGCTACGTGGGTGACGGTCCCACCCGCAATAATAACAGACCCGCCAGGTTTCCAAGTTCCAGTGACTCTACCAGCGGTTATTTTTCTACTGGTCAGTATGTGTTTGTAGAGACATGTCTTGTAACACTGAGTACTGAAGGCGAAAGTACTGAAGACACAAAGCTAGAAGTTTGTTGAAAACTTTAAAAAATAGTTCATAGGTATATAACAAAGAAAGCTAAATAAACTAGAATAATAACTTAACAATACTTTAATGTCTTTTTCTGTTAAGTAACGTAGATATATCATATTTATAAAAAGGATTGTGGTTGCTTAGAAGTTTTAAGTAATGAAAATTGATTAATTTTTCCATATTGTTGCTGTTTCTTTTATATTGAAAATCTTTTTTATAGCAACTTCAATATCCGAGGATATGCCAAGCCTCTCCATATCGGTGCAATGTAGGCAGCCAGAGATCATGTTCTTCACAGACCTCATGAAAACGGAGGGTCACGCACTTTTGTTGAGAACGGAACTACTCATAGACTACTCTTGCCACTCAAATACGGAAAGCCTCGTAATATCCTTAGCGGGACTCCAAATAATGTCAAAATTACAATCAAAATTGAAAAATCTGCCGCCACAGTTGGTACTGAAGCCTTGCGATTTTGAATTTTCCAAGAGTTTCAAAAATTTGGAAGAGGGTATTATGGTGAAGTTGTCAGTCTCCGAGATTGATCTTCATATAGCGGCCACAACTATTCACACTGTGATGGGTAAGCAAACCTATTTTTTTTAGTTTTAAAAAATAAAAAAAAAATCAGAACTTATTTTCCATAATGATATATCATCGATCAATAGATCATCATAGATTATTAAGATCAACAAAAGATTTATCTCTTAAGTGTTAATGACTTATAGAGCAATTGTGAGCACTGGCCATATAGATCTTTGTAGAGACTTTGTTAGAGTAATTTTTTACCGGTAAAAATTATACTTAAAATCACATTTTTAAGTTCCTTGGAAACTTTACAAAATATTTTCCTGATATTCATTTTAGAAAAATCTTCTGTGTTTGTTTTATACTAGATATTGTAGAAGAAATAACAACAGAGCTAACTATTCCTGAAGAAGCTCTAGCGTTTAACTTTGCGACATACAATCCAAAAGCAGAAAAGCAAGATGACGATCTTTGGTCGCCCAAGAAGTTGACACCATACGTTGGTTTCCATTCAGAGGATAGCTACATACAGCCGAAGTACCCATGTTCGAAACCGATGGAGACATTTTTGATGACTGTCCCCTTGATCCGAATCACTTTTGAAATAGAGCATACTGTGAGAGTACCAGTTTTGATGGTGAAGGTATGTTGACATATATAAAATATTTTTTGTCTTCCAACTTAACTAAAGATAATAGAAAATCTTCCACAAGCAATTTCTTACTATTTGGTTCAACTTTAAAGGTTTCAATTTCAATCGTTGCCTAAACTGAAGGTTGAGTTTTATTGATTTATACTAATAAAATATTCATATTCATTTTCTAGCTTCTCCTAAGCTCTCCGAAATATTAGAAATGACGATTTTTAAATACAAATATAGTACTAACTACAAACTGTCTATCAGATATCAACTGACTTAACACTCCACGACTGGTCCCAACGTATCCGCGGTCAGGGCGCCTTGTCTGCGCATGCGCACTGCTACGACGCGCGTCTCGACACGTGGGAGCCACTGCTAGAGCCCGTGTTGAAAGATAACATGCACGTGCCTTGGGAGATATGTGCCAGTTTGTTTCAGGTGTGAATAATATTTTTTTATTATTTTATAGAGAAAGTTTACAATTAACTAAAATAAAAATACCTATAATAATATTTCAGGAAAAAGCCTACCCAATGTCTTCACAACTAGACACTAAAAACCAAGAAGAGACAGTAACAGATCACGTACCATCAGAAACTACAAGAAAATCAAAAAAGAAAAACGAATTTGAATCCGAGACCTCAGCGGATGAAGCTGACACTGATAATGAAATGGTTTTCATAAAGAATCCACATGGAAAAGAGAATAAGAATTACAATATGGACTTTAATGCTTGTAATATGTCCTTCCTGAAAGCTTTGGACTTGGAAGAATCTGATTCAGATAATGAACACAAAGCAGTCGATAGACTGACTGATGCCATAGGTCATTTGTTCACGGAGTAAGTAATTATAATAATTTGAAATATAAAGCTGTTTTATATTTTTTACTGTTTTTATATTATAATAACTGAAACAATCGAGGCTACGGGTACCCTGGCAAACCCTAAGGAACCCTGAAATGATAATATTTCTTGAAATAGATAGATTCTGCAGCCACTTTTATAGGTGGTAGAGCTTCTGCTGGGTTTTAGTAGGTAGTGTCGGTGTTCGATAAGTCCCACCGTATCTTCTGTTTGTGGGATATATTTTGCTTGCACACGGATGGTCTGCGTAAATGAATTTTTCCAGCGACAAAAATAAAAATTTAATAATTATTTTTTAAGAAAATTTCATAGTGGATAAGCTCACGAAGCATCATGCTATATCAACGTGAATTTCTAAATATTTTCCTTTTTGTGGAAAGGTAAAAAAACCAAAAATCACAAGAAACATATTCTTCTTTTCAACAGTAGTGACTCAAGTCTCGATGAACTTAGCAATGATGAAGATTCTTCAGCGCCAGAACAAAGTGAAGTCGAAGTAAGTGAAAGAGAAGAAGAAGAAGAAGACCAAGACAAACCGATTAGTTATATAGATGGAGATGAAAAGAAAAAAGCTGACAACAAAAGTGTCACTGTACAGGTAATATGAAGTTGGTGTGAGTTTATTGAAGTTTAGAAAGATTTGAGACATATATTCTAGATAGAATATATATGTATACTGTATTTTCCATGTGCCAGATAAAAGCGTTAAGCTACAAAAATCTTTGTTCTACATAACAATGAAACTTTTTCAGAAAATATATATTTTTAAAATTTATTGGCTAACAACATACATAAATAATTTGGAACAAGCATATAAGAGTTTCGACATAGCTTGATCATGAATGAGGACGTCTGACGTAAGTTGCTATCATAAAACTATATTTCCAGTCAAAATGTATTCTATAGTGTCCTTAAAATAACAGAAGGAATATGTTTTCTTCAGTTTCACGCTTTTATCCCGCAGTTGGTGGGGTAGGCAGAGGGAACTGCAGGAACTGTGGAACCTAGTGTAAAGACACTCTGTTGCTTAGTCCCTGCCTTTTCTGTCGCATTTAAGCAGTTGTTATTATTATTTCTTTATTTATGTAAGAAATGACCCCACAGCATAAGAAAACACATAACAAACCCAACAAACTATACGTCTCGTGCATGTCTTTCTGTTACAAAAAAATAATCTAAGAATTTGTCAAGAATTATAATAGGTTATCTACAATCTGACTTATGTATCTGTAATTATTAACAAATTACTTTACATTAATTAAAGGAGCCAGAACGCGAAGACAGCGTCGAATCATCCATTGAAGAAACGAAATACTGCACTTACATAACGCTGGAAGCGAAATCTCCATTAAACGTTACAATAGCTCCGGCTGCTGTTAAAGCGCTTCAAGCACTCACAAACGCAATCAACGATAGGACAGCGGCGGTCTCGGCTATAGTTGCTGCTGAAAGTGGTTTACAACTTATTAATGATATAGGTAAGGTAGAATTATTTTTCTAAATACACTTTTCCGATTTACTGACTGACTTACACACAGTTAGTAATGGAAGTACGGCCAAATCTTTTGAGCGTTGAAGGTTGAGATAGTATGCTTTTGTAGAAGCATACTATTTCTCAAAATTCTCAATGAAGTAGGATAAAGTGATTTTTTACGTAACGTAGACGTAAGTCTAAAATTAAAATATTCTACTAATTGGACCACAACAAATATGTATATTTTTGTATTTATTTGCCTTCTATTAGTAATTATAGACAAAAAATAGTTTTGGGGTAGATTATAAAAGGTTATATTTCCCTAATAAATTAAGTATTTTCGGGTTCTAATAAATTAAGCGTGTTCTTCTTTAAAGTATTATGATTGTATCAAAATTTGTTGTGCTATCTCATCAGGTCCAGGGTCCACAGTGCATCTCCGCACGCGCGCCGAGACAGACCTGGCAGGTAACGACCGCGTGCTCGCCGTCGCTGACTTCGATCACTCCAGTCGACCGAGTACTCCTGGTAAGAGATGAAACTACTTAGCATTATACAGATATAAGTAGAGAGCAGCTAGAGGAGAAGTGCCTGCCAGAAACAAGGGAGTCTCCACCTTAACTGTTCGAGCTTCTATTTCTCCCTTTCTGATACCAACTTCGAAATCATTCTAAAAGTACCTTAAAATACTTTTCAAACAGTCGTTAATCTTTAAAAATACGTTTTAAGAAATACGTTTTATAAAAACTCTAATAATACTCTTGGTAAATTCTAAGTAAACTATGTTTGGATACACAATATTGTAATTTTTATACAAGCGTTTGTAAAACTTTTTTTATTTATATATTTGTAGATTTCACAAACTATATGGTTAAAGATACTTTATTTCTCAAAAAGAAATTACATTTCACTTACTTGAGAAAATTATGACTATAAACATATTTTAAATTAAAACTTCGACAAACAAGTTTAACATATTAATCTTACAATTAATTTTGCTTTAAACAATGAATTTAAAACATACCCTCAAAGCAACAATAATTGTGTACAAAACAGCGATAAGAAATGCAAACTCATAGACACAGAGTAACAAAAACAGTTTGATCATCGGTTATTTATCCAGGATGCGACACGTCCGCTGCAGACTTGCTCGATGAAATAGAAAAGGAGACGAAACAAGAGATGACTGACATAAGCGATGAATGGGATTGGTAAGTAAACCCTTTTTTTATATAATTCATAAAGTCATGAGATGGTCATCCTAAGAATTATAAATATATGTCTATATAAGTCTCTTGTAAGAAAGAGGGTAGTTAGATGACTGAAAATCTATATCATTGAAATTATGTCAATCGGGGCAGACGAATGCAGGGAAAAGCAATGTGTTGGATGAATATTACTTTGAAATGAATATAATTTGCTATATTTTCGTAGAATCTCTCTTCAAATACTCTCGAATAATATGGTCTAAGCGTGTTTCGATGTTTTTCTTTAAAGTAAACTCCAATCACATCTGATTTCTATGAATAATTTAACATGATTAAGGAAAGCACGGCATTGAGCTCCGACACACACGCAATGCCTACAAAAAAAGGCGGAAAGTAGAGACGGAGAAGACAGGGACTAAGCATCGGAGTGTCTTAAGACTAGGTTCCTACGATCCCTGCAGTTTCCTCTGCCTACCCCGCCATGTGCGGGATAAAGCGTGAAGATACATATATACATATATATAACTAAAGCTATATACAACTACTTGTATATAGTTTCGAGGGGGGTTTCCCCGCAACGTGGTCGCAGTCGGACGCCCGCCGCGAGTCGCCCGGCGCGCCCCCACCCGCCGCCGAGCTGCTGCGCCGCGTCACAGACCACACGCTGTCCATACGGATGCACGACTTCGATCATCTCAATGTAAGCTTATACTTTTATAAGTAAAGACTAAAGATTCGTTCAAATTCATGTGTTTGTTTTCTAAATTATGCTTGCTTTTAATTTCTATGGTATTCTTAGGGTGGGTATTTTGTTAAATTTTCTTTTTATATATTATTTTGTAGAATCAATTGAATGAATGTAATGGCATATGGCAGGGTAGTGAGAGGGAACCGCAGCTACCATAGGAACCTAGTGTTAAGACACATTAATATTACATAATACTAACAAATATAAGGAGAATAGTAAAAAATACATTTTTTACACTAAGCTATTTTTAAAAAAGAAAAAATAATAATTTAAAGTAATAGTCAAGTGAGGGAATCAAACGCCCAACCGACGTAGTTTAAGTCAGACTGCGCTACTGCGCCACGACGGCCTCTATGAAATAAGTGACATAAAGTTTGAAAACAATATATATAAAAAATACTTATAGAAAACATATGCTACGGAATACGCGATAAAGAACGCATGGCTTAGTAATCAGAGCGCTTGCACGGTTTGCTAGAGGCGCGAGTTCAAATTCCGCTGCGTTCAAAATTTCTATATGTTTTCTTTAATATTTTTTTTGTCAAGTGGATTAACACATAAAATCATAAAAATATTTAACAATATAAATATTTCATACAGATCCTGTGTCCCCAACGGTCTGTGTCGAAACTCCACGTGCTTCATCCAAGCAGGAATAACACACGCTATTACATCGTTGTTGAAAGAACCTCTAAGTATAATCACAAGAAGATTGTCGTCAGATCGCCTTTACAAGTGAGCTTTTTTAGTTTTAATATTTAATCCCTTAGTAATAAAGCAATAACCTAAAGACTTAAATAGCGGCTCATCAATGTAAAGAATTATTTCTTTTTTAGTTTCACGCTTTATTTTTTTAGCTTCACGCTTTATCTCGCACAAGGCAGGGTAGGCAGAGGGAACTGCAGGGACCGTGGGAACCTAGTGTTAAGACACTCCGATGCTTAGTACCTGCTTTGTCCGTCCCCGCTTTCCGCCGTTTTTGAGGCATTGCGTGTTGATTGGCGGAACTCAACGCCGCGCTTTGCCTAGTTTGCCAGAACGAAGAAAATGGAAATAGAAAAATCCATCTTCTCCGACTGGGGATCGAACCCAGTAACCATCGCGTTTACAGGCAGACGTTACGCCTCTGCGCCACGACGGTCCTCAATTCTTTATTTTAAATAGAAAAATTTGAACGAATTAATCGTTTATAATGACATTTTATTTGGAAACCCGACGTTTCGAACAATTTACAGTAGTTAAAATGTAAATGACATACTAATGTTACGTCCCGTGACCACGGACTACAGCAAAGTGTTCGAAATGTTGGGTTTTTAAACAATGTCAATATACGCGATTAACGTGACATGTAATATGGGCTACTGATATTTATAAAATATAACAAAAATGTTTTTATATGCGGATTATAATACGTAGAAGTTGTGCCGTATATGCACATAGGTATTAAAGTAAACAATTGATAAAGCTCACATATTCTATGACTAAAATATTTCTCAAATATTTCATCATATATGCCAAGAATATCTCATATTCTTGGCATATATGATGTATAAAAGTCGAAGCATTGCATATCTAAAACATAGTGTGTATCACGGTGTACCGTCTCGCTAATAAATCGTGAAAGAGTGAGTGACTTTCATTATCCTCATATCAAGCCCAACAATAATTAGTGACCTCGACGTGACAAAGTAAATAATCCATTTACCTACATTTCGTTTTGCTAATTAAAATATAAAAAAATCAGCACATTTGCTGATATTTTTTTTTTGCTTTGCTTTACAATTGATGTCAAAATCATTTTTTTTTCATATTATAGGTTAGAAACGAAACGTCTTACGCTTTGGAGCTGCTATATCGCCAATCAGAAATAGAAGCGGCGGGAATCGAACCCGTAGGTGCAGTACGGAATCCATTTTGTGGTCTGCTGCGCCTAGCGGTGCTCGCGCCTCACGACACGTATAACGTGCCGCTCTACTGTCGCCTACCATTGTAGACTCTACTTGGTGCCTACTAATTATGAGTAAGTACACTGAAAACATATAAACATATATATTTATTATAGTAATATATAAACTTTAGAAGGACCGTCGTGGCGTAGTGGCGTAGCGTCTGCGTGTAAACGCGACGGTTTGTGGGTTCGATTTCCATGAGGGGAAGATGGATTTTCCTGTTTTAATTTTTTTCGCTCTGGCAACTAAGCATAGCGCGGCGTTGAGTTCCGCCAAGTTCTTTAGGCATAGCTTACCTGATGTTACAAATATTAAAATTAGTATAACTGAATTGTTAATTGTTGATTTTGCCATGAAAATAACTTACTTTTTTAATAGGATCACTGCGACCTTCATCTCTAATCCATAAATTTAAGTAATTCAAATTAAACATTTTTTTTTATTTCTTTAATATCTTTAAGATAGCAAAAACTCATCAAACTTCATCTATTTTAGGAATTACCAAGTCCCAACCCAAGGTATCTGGTGGATGGACCTCGTGAACGAGTTGGGTACTTCCCGTGACATAGTGTGCCCCGCTATGGAGGATGGAAACGATGTGTTTGCCATGAAGGTGTTGCCAGTTGAAGGTAGATACAAAATATAATAGTACAAGTAAAATAACCTCTTTTACCCTCATTTAATTTGAATTGTTTTTTTATATAATTTTTACATAAACCGATTTAATTAATCATTTCCAAATATAAACATGTAAAGAGAAACATTAAAATGCTTCAATATTCTTTCTAAAAATATATATTTTTTAATTTTGTGTAAAAAATTAGCTTATATATGTACTAAAAATAACATATACATAAAAATATATTTTGCTTAATTATAATAGATTTAAGAAATTAAATTTATTTTAAATATATTTTCTTAGAATTCTTTAAATTAATGACGAAAAATCATGTTGAATTAAAACTTTATGATAAAGCAATCTCCAAACTCTCCAAATTCCATCTAAGCGCAGAATGCAAGGAGCGGAGTGTCTTAACTCTACCTTATAAAAATTGCATATCCATTAAATAATAAGCATTATTAACCAAAACCTCATATCCCCAGGTTGTCGAACAAATAAAGTCTCTCGATCCATACCAAACCTCCTCCTGCGCATCCTTCCACCTTTAGGAGTTCACAACCGACTGCCCCAAGCCCTACAACTAACCGGAGGTCCCATACAAGTGCGAGTCGAGGCTGGAGAGCGAGCTCACGTATATACGTTGAAGCCAACACAATCTCATAAACTGACGCTAGAAATACACTATCTGGGGCTGCCTTGGTCAGGCATGTTTACTTTGTCACCAGGTCTGTAATTTTTGTTTTTTCTTTTTATTATACTTGTTGTGATATGTAGATATTTAAGGAATTTGGTAAATCGATTGATTTTCTATAGTACGGGGAGTGGAACCGTTGAGGACCGTCGTGGCGCAGAGGCGCAACATCTGCCTGTAACGCGACGGTTTCTGGGTTCGATCCCCAGTCGGGGAAGATGGATTTTTCTATTTCCATTTTCTTCGCTCTGGTAAACTAGGCAAAGCGCGGCGTTGAGTTCCGCCACTCAACCCGCAATGCCTCGTAAACGGCGGAAAGCGGGGACGGAGAAAGCAGGGACTAAGCAACGGAGTGTCTTAACACTAGATTCCCACGGTCCCTGCAGTTCTCACTGCTTACCCTGCCTTCTGCAGGAAAAAACGTGAGGTTAAAAAAAAAGATACTTATATTACCGTTTTTTATTTTACTCTACAAATGTATACAAATAGATGTAAAATAGGCGAGTTCAACGGTAAAAAGCTCGCTATCAGCCAACCCTGTCAAGCGGAAATGTATGTATGTAGGTGTGCAGGTATTATAGTGAAAAAATATACATATGTACAAAAATATGAATTTATATGTACATACAAACATATATAATTATACATAAGACGCAGACCTCTTCGGGTTTTCAAAAGAATTAAATAAAGAGGAGATCAAAATAATATGTAGAAAAAAATACATATTTTTTAATAACTAAACATCAATGGAAACTTTCAGAAATGACAGAAAAAACAATCAGCATGTCCACAGAGTGTGAAACAGAAGGCGGCAACAAGAGGCTAGCGGTCCGCGCTAGATTACAACGCGGGCCTAATTTGAAGCTGCTACTGTACGCCCCTTGCTGGATCATTAACAAGACTGGACTACCGTTACAGATAAGGGTATATTGCTATTATATAATATTATAATAGAAGTGTCAAATTGTTTTTTTTTTTTAAAAGATGTGTTGAGGAGTTTCTTTCGCCATTTCTTCTTGTCCATGATAAAGCACCTTTCAGAAATGGTAGTAGATAAAAAATTGATGTGCTTGAGTGTATCTGTGATACCTACATGAATATATGATTTTTGTTTTTGATTTTGATTTTGAAGACCATCGCGGCGTAGAGGCGTATACATGTAAACGCGACGGATTGTCTCGGGTTCGATTTCCCAACGTTGAGTTTCTCTACAACAAATTAAGCCCCGGAAGGCGAAAAGTGTAGGCAGAATGTCGCAGTACAATGTAGGCAGACAAGTATTTAAATATAACAAAGAGAATATAGAGAAACAAGTTTTAACTATCGTGGAGGGGTAGCGTCTACCTGTAAAATGGAAGATGGATTTTTCCATTTCCATTTTTTTGTTCTAGAAACTAGGTCACTCAACACACAATGCCTCGAAAAAGTCGGAAATTGGGGACGGAGAAAGCAGGGACTAAGCAACGGAGTGTCTTAACACTATGTTCCTATGGTCCCTGCAGTTCCTTCTGACTACTCTGCCATGTGCAAAAATACTAAAAATACTCACTATAAAGAAACTACGAATATAGAGAAACATGTATTAAAAAACGTACAACAAATAGATTTCCAAACAATATTATCTTACCAGGGTCGCTCGGACACGTGCTACGAAGTGACGGAGGAACCGCTGCTGTTCTGCGAACGGAACACTACCAGCGAGCGTATACGGGTGCGCGCGCATCAGTCGGGCTGGTCGCGCGCCGCACGTCTGCACGCGCACGCGCCCGGCCTGCTTGTGTGCGCGCACACTGAACGACGTCTCCATTATAGAATGTTGCTACATGTGAGGTTTTTGCTGTTTTTTTGTTTCTGGCAAGCTAGAGTTTGGTGTTGCCAGTATAATAAAATAAAAGATTATTGTATGCCCTTATTGTTGACTTCTTTTGTATAAACTTGATTACGCTTTGAATGTAAATTTTCACTAAAAAGTCATGCAATATTTTTCTATGGTGAAAACAATTTTGCTATGTTGGTTCTACTTTAGGTATGTTAGACAATTTTAATTATACTCTATTCAAATTTAATCTATGCCATTCTCTAGCCTTAAAAGATATATAGGAAAAATATTTCTTTATAGTAAAAATATTTATTCTCTTCTTCTTCTGCTTTCCCTTTTCCCATTTTAGGTGGGGTCAGGGTAGTAAAAATATTTATTCTTCTGTTAAATTATATATTTAACAGAAGAATAAATATTTTTACTATAAAGAAATATTAACAATATGCGAATATAAATAGTCAGTTATAGGATGGAAGGAAGTTAAAATCAAGTTTCTCACACATAAAGCAATCTTTTAAATTTGATTCTTCTAATCAAATTTTCCATATTTTCTGACCCGTTCCGAAACAACGGCTCTTTTATATGTCTGTATTAAAATAAGGCATTAAAATGATATATACATAGAATTTAATAATATTCCTTAACTAATATTATTAAATAAGGTTGTTTTAACCAAATAATTTACATATTAACTTTCTTCTACCAGGTAACTCTATCAGAGCTCTGTCCGCAACTAACTAAAATAGTGACACTACTCCCATACTTCATCGTCTACAATGACACCAAGAAACATCTTCGCTTTATGGAAGAGAACGAAGCGGCTGACCTCTGGATAGACCTGGCTCCGCAGCAGTGCACGCCATTTTGGCCACAAACCGATTCTATGGCGATGCATTGCAAGTATAGAGACTCTACTGTGGTGTCGCAACACTTCTCTATCACGAAGAATCATTTTACTGTGCTGAGGATGGACAAAGGGGTATGATTCATTATATCATATACAGGTTGTATCTGACACCTGCCATTATTAAAACTACTTATCGGGGAAATTATTTCGAGGCTATATACAAAAAACTATTTAATAATTATTAATAATTTTGGTACAATATGATTTTTTCCATTTCACGATATTTATACGTGCTGTGTAACGCGTGAGGCAGACATCATTAAATACGAATGATGTACTACAAAATTACTATTAAACGTTGTCATTCTGCCATATTTCATTCAAAAAATAACCAACAGAAAAAGAGATATATCTCTGTCCCGCTCTGACAGTACAGTGTACGCTCGCGTCATACTTGATAATTGCCGTTTTACTTTGGAACAATAATTTAATTATTTATTTTGTTTGAAACTTTTTTTTTATTTTTGAAAATTTTGCTTCTTTTATAATTTTACCAACTTTATAAAGGCTAGTTAATACTATGCTTGAAATTAAGGTAGCCGTTGCATCCACACCCTGTATGTATATATATATGTATATACATATGTAGTGTATATGGTTTCAGATTAATCTTTAACTGTTAAATATACTACGTAGATTAATCTGACTTTTTTGTAATTTTGACGTGCTAAAGAAATTTGTAAGATAATAATTTCCATTGTTTTTTTTTTCAATTTCTAATTTCTATATATAAAACAAGTACATAGAAAAATAAGAAAATTGTAAATTAAAAGGAAAATTATCTTTATGGTTCGACGTGTAACGACTCGTGTCACAATACAATATTATCCACATAAAAACAAAAACCCTCTTTTACAAACTTGACCTCCCTAACTAGAACTCGATTATAACATTATAATATACTATATATAGTATTAGCAAAAAGCTAATAATTAAAATAACAACAACTAACAATTAAACTTAAATAATAAAAACAAAATTATTAACTCTCTCATTGGAATTTCTTTAAATCAACAAACAAAACCTTACTGAAATGTTCTAGCAATTGTAGTCTAATAAACAGAATAAAATATAGATCAAAGATTAGGACTACAAAAAAAAGAATATTTGTCACTAACAATAGTTTCATTCAAAACGTGTAAAAATCCAAAAGAAAAACCGAAGTTTCATATAAATACAAAAATTTATTGACGTCAGACTCACAAGAATATTTACTTACTATCAACTTATACTAGCCTAGAACATAAATAACATCAAATACAAATATTTAGTTAAATTTAAACTTGGGTCGCGTAGGTTTTTCCAACGTCAGGGTTCCGTCATCATGTAAAGTGTAAGCTGTTCCTTTTGACTTATGAGTCCAGATTTTCGTAGCTTTTAGATGAGCGTCGCTTTGATCTTTAGCGAGGGATGCTGGAGGTGCTGGTTCCACTGGTGGGCCTATGTTACTTGGCGACGATATAGACGATATCGGTGATGATATAGATGATAGTGGTGATGATTGTTGTGCAACTTGAATTTGATTTTTACCGGAAGTTACCTGTGGATAACCAAGCATTAAAATTAGAAAATTTTTCATTTCGTCTAAATTTAATGTATATATTTTGTAAATATTGAAAGATGTCTGTCTTCGTACTAATAATATTAGTAAAATAAGTTTTTGGTGTTTGGATTTTTGATGCTGGAATTATTTATCGTAAATTTAAGGTAGACTATCTAATTTTATTATTTGCTCTGTTCAGATATAATTTGACCTAGATTAATCTTTAATTTGTTGGTCTGGACAAAAGTATTTGTAAGTAAATAATAATCATTAAAAAATATTACTGAAATAAATACTTTACATACTACATAATGCACATCGTGTAATATTGTTAATTTACGTTCTCTTTTTCTTATGATTGATAAGAGAATAAAGAAAGAAGAAAAAAGAAGAACGAAGAAGGTTTGGGAGCTTCAGCATCTTTAACTTTGAGGGGCAATATTAACCCCAAAACAAGATACTCAAAATAATAGAGAGAAACAAGAGACTGCCATAATCTTTTCTAAAATACTCACTGTATAATGTGGTACGCTGTACGAATTGACAGAATATAACTTTGAATCCTGATAATCCATGAGTGGTAAATCTGCAAAGTTTTCTAATCTATATGATGTTTCAGGCTTAGCTACAGCGGGAACATTATTCGTAAAAGATATCTCGTAATCGCTTTCCCTCAAATTTGTGGGTTTTGGTAATGATTCCTCTTGCATCATACTGCTGTCTGTGTAAATGTCGCTTCTGTTGATTGTCATATCTTTGATGTCTTTCTGGATGTATGCATCTAAGAAAGAAAACTGTTCACTCTGATCTGTCGCTTCAACTAAGGGTTGTAACTGTGCACTTTCGACTGGACCATATAATTGATTGTTCAAAGAATGTCTCATTGGATCTCCAGGTGTATATTTAATCTCGTGAGATTTTGAACTTTGGATGTTTAAAATCCTAGCATCATCAAAGACTTGGTTTTTTAAAAAGTTATTATTATTCGAGTCATCTGGCATTGAATATTCATAATTATTAACAATTGGATCACGTTGTGTTTCGTATTTTTGTTTTTCATTAGCAAACTCTATGATCTTATCTAAATCTTTTTTAGACAGATATTTAACTAAGTTATTGATGTCTTCGTCTCCCAAACCTTCGTTAACTGGTCGTTTACTAACCTTATATGGCCTTAGACTGGGAGGTAAGTTTGGTGATCCAATGTCGTTGGCTGTATATCCTGGGGGTGGCGTATAAGAGAATGGTCCCCTTATAGGAGGACTGAAAGGCGGTCGATTATAAATCTTGAAAGGTGCGCTCTGGTAATACTTTGCTCGTTTAATCCTAGTGTGTTCATTTCTACAGCTTTCACAGTCACTATTAAAATTGAAACTTGTTACTTCAAACACAATATAAAATATAAATATTAACGTAAATTTTCGATACATTTTTGGTTTCGTTCAGTATAGGGTCGTTTCAAAACTGAGAGTCTGTAAAATTTCACCGGTAACTTTATACTCTTAAGTAAGAATGGGAATGAAAGTGGCGTGAATTGAGTTAGCGCCTGTAAAGTAAATGTTACGACAACTTGTGCAATAGACTTTCTTATACAATTATTTTGTGTGGTATTAGTTCTGTGATTCAAAAGTAGTTTGACAAATTGTTAACTTAATTATAAAAATTGTGAATGAAAATTATGTTATGTGAGTATTTTATCTTTTTATATATAAGGAGATTTTGCTTGAGTAAATACCGTCATGGCGCAAAGGCGTAAGCGTCTGCCTGTAGACGCGACGGTTTGTGGGTTCGATCCCCACTCGAGGAAGATGGATTTTTCTATTTCCATTTTTTTCTCTCTGGCAACTAGGCAAAGCGCGGCGTTGAGTTCCGCCACTCAACACGCAATGCCTCGAAAGAAAGCAG
The DNA here is from genome assembly GCA_037178615.1 of Dione vanillae. Lineage (NCBI taxonomy): Eukaryota > Metazoa > Arthropoda > Insecta > Lepidoptera > Nymphalidae > Dione > Dione vanillae. The sequence goes on from JAZFAU010000147.1 coordinate 839,242, forward strand.
AGACTAAGCAACGGAGTGTCTTAACACTAGGTTCGTATGGTTCCTGCAGTTCTCTCTGCCTACCCTTCCATGTGCAGGATAAAGCGTGAAGCTAAAAAAAATACATCACAGTGGGCGAAGGGATCAAAGAAAAAAAAATAACTAGTGTTTTTGTCTAGTGTCCACAGATATGTTTGACTTTAAAGACTATAAGTTATTGTCTAAATCAAAGTAAATTATTATGTATTATTTTATATCATTACGCTTTATCCCGCACATGGCAGGGTAGACGCAGGAACCATAGAAAACCTAGTGTAGAGACCATCCGTTCCTCGTCCACTACCCAATTTTTAAAACATACAGTGAATAACGAAACTCTACTCTGTGCTTTCTCTTGTTATCAAATCAGTGACAACCATTCATTCCCTCGAGTGAGAATCGAACCCATTACGGTTTACGGTCAGAAAATTTGCATCTTATCATTATATTAATACATTATAATTTCTAGCAAACTAAACCAAAATTGACTAAAAAGCTATAAAATTGCGTCCGAAAAAAACCCCTTGAATTTTTTTTATTTTTCATTATTTTTTAAAATTTGTCCTAAATTTTTTTGGAGCAGATATTTCTCTTTTCTACTATATTTAGTACATTAGATAAGATCCGTTGACAATTTCTGATGATAATATAAGCAATTATCACGTCCAAGTTGCTGTGAAGACTCGTGTATGTCTATTAGCAAATAGACTCTTATGCACATAGCGATAATTCTTAAATTTAAATTATTTAACGCCGTTGTAGCGCAGTCGGACGGTGTCTGAATGAACACGTGGCTATGGCTTCAATTTTTTCTCTCTAGTACTACAAAGTTACTTAACTAGGGTTAAGACACTCCGTCTCGTTATGAGTTATAATTCCACTAAATTCTCAAATAAATTTATAAGCTATTATAATTGTTTGCTCAATATGATCCGCCAACAGCAGGTAGCAGGTACCTAGTGTTGAGGTGTTCCATTGAGAGATGGAACGCAAGTGTCCAGTGAGAATATAGAAATAGCTACAACTAATATTATACAATTAAATAGTTTGTTTGGTTAAGGACGCTAACCTCAGAAACTAATGGTTTAAATAAATATAATAATTTTATGTATAGCTTATAGAGGAAGGCTATTGGCTATTGAAATGTATATTAACACCAAGATTTTCCATTACCTCATAATATGAAAATATCCAGGATCTGAATATAGGTCCAGGGTCTGCCAAGATGCGTTCATATACATATATATGTTTATTATAATAATATTTTTTTTAAAAAACACTTAAAGAAAACATATTTAATTTGAATATGGGATTTGAACCCGGGCCTCTTGTAAACTTTGCAAGACTGCTTAACCTTCTTCATCACGCTGCGTCGTAATTCATATACAACTTATAGCGTTTTAGCGTTTCTTTATCGGATTTTTTTATAAATTTCTGGAGAACTTGTCAAGAGAAAGTAAATATGTTTTTCTGATTTTTTAAAATATTAATTCATATTAAATATAGAAAAATTCTTTAAAAAAACATTTTTTAACGCAGTGGAATTTCAACCTGTGTCTCATATTATGAAGGGATTGACATATTTTCTATTAGTATTTTTTCTACTTTTACTATGAAGCAATATTTTAATAATAACAAAAATAGGCGAGAGAGAATAGTATTTTTAATAAATATTTATAACATATGATTAGTATCGATTAACACTTCAAAAATCATATAAAAACCTATTAATTTATTTCCAGTCAGCGATCTGTGTAGACGTCACCGGAGGCACAGATCGTCCGTTCACAATTACATTCAAGCCGTACACGGCGGGGGACGCCCCTGTGCGTGTGGACAACCTGTGCGATGATCTCTTCTTGAAGTTGCACCAGGTTTGATACTTTTTTTAATAACTTCACGCTTTATCCCGCACATGGCAGGGTAGGCAGAAGGAACTGCAGTAACTATAGGAACCTAGTGTTTTTGCTTAGTCCCTGCTTTATCCGTCCCTTTTTTGAGATATTGCGTGTTGAGTGGCGGAAATAATTGCTGCACATTTGCCTAGTTTCTAGAGCGAAGAAAATGGAAATAGAAAAATCCATCTTCCCTGAGTGGGAATCCAACCTACAAATGTCAAGTTTACAGGTACACGTTACGCTTCTGCGCCACGACGGTCCTCAATGTACTTATAATTTAATTTATTATTTTTTTTTGTATATTTGACATCTAATTTAGATATATTTTGGGATCTGTGGTAAAGACTCTCTGTTCTCCGCTTTATTTCTCTTTCGTTGGCTGTCTCAGTGCTCTAACTCACTAGAGTAGGGTAGTGAAAATAATTCTTTCTTTTGAATGGAGACGGAATCCACAAAGTTGCTATTAAATTCCTCTACAACTAAATTTTATGCAATTATTTTAGAGCTATAGTTCAATGACGTCACACTTTACATATATAAATATAAACTGAATGTATTAAAATAAAGATTATATGTAAACGCGACGGTTTGTAGATTCGATTCCCACTCGAGGAAGATGGATTTTTTCATTTCCATTTTCTTCACTCTGGCAACTAGTGAAAGCGCGGCGTTAATTTCCGCACTTAATACACAAGAACATATTTATTAAAAGATTATATATATTATATTTGTATTTAAGGCGGAGTCTGGTCAAGTCGCTTTGTTGAGTCCATTTCAGTCAATGCTGTACACGTGGGACGATCCGGTCAAAGAAAGAGGTCTTTTATGGAATATTTACAATAATAAAGGAAAAGGTTTTCGTGCAGATTTCTCTCAAGATGGGTAAGTTTCTACTTCAAATATTTACCATAGTTAATTCAAGGTTAAGTTATTTGTATTGATTGCAAAACTAGAATGAAAGTTAAGAAATAAGAATTTAATAATAAAATCTACATAACATAATATAATTTCGCAGATTTGGAGAAGAAAAAGTGAGCTTTCATTCCGTAAAGCACTCCACTCTCATTGCTACGAACAGTGTTACGTCCAAACTGTCATCAACACTAAAACGACTCACGCCTAAGTCACCTGAGCCCGGCACTTCGAGCAGCGATGATTCCGACAGCTCAGATTTACCAGAAACTCACACTAAAAGCAAAAAGATGAGGAAAGACAAAGTTATTGTTTACTGGATATCTTTTATGGATGGATATCAAAGAGTGTTCGCTCTGGCTCAAGATGAAAGAATTGCTTACCAGTACAAAATGAGGATTAATTCTGAAAGAAGTAATTACGAGATATATATGTCACTAGCGAGTGTTGGCTTGTCTGTCTGTGTACCAACTGGCAATGGAGTGAAGGAACTGTCATATATTAGTATAACTGATTCCACTCCTAGGTGGGAAGTCAATGTTGGCAACAAATGGAAACAGTTAGCCACTGACGTAACAGCTTGGATTGAAGACAAGTATCAAACTGATCAGAAAAAGTGCCAATTGAAGGAATATTTACATATAGATTTGGAGAAAATGCAAATGACGAAGCCATTCTTCTCTGAACTCCGAAGGTTGTACAATCCAGGAGTTTGGCTACAATTGAGACGATCAGATACGTTTACGTACTGCCATTTGAAACTGCAAAGACTGCAAATAGATAACCAGTTGCACGAAGCTGTGTTCCCTAGCGTTTTGTATCCAGCACCTCTTCCTAACCATCTCAAATCTAGAGACATCAAGCCTTCTATAGAAATAGTCACTCTTAAACAGTACAGACCGAGTCTAAACCAGGATGTTTATAAATATTTGAAAGTACTTATACAGGAGTACAGTGTGAATTTAGACAGAGGATTCGTTAATCACGTTTTCGATATATTGAATCATTGGAAGATTGAAGAAAAACCAGCTGTCAGGCTACGAGCGGATTTAGCATTAGTTCACATGCCGTTACCAATTATAGCGATAAGAAGCCAAAATTCTGCCCAAAAATATGTTATTTTTGAATTTGTTCATTTATCTCCAATTAAAATGGTCTTAAGTTTGTCGTCTCGAGGGTATTCAAACGAGAATGTGGACAGTCCAACCAGGACCAGGTACGGTCATAGAGAGAATAGACCGAAGCTGTTCAACAGTGATCTGTTGGAGTATTTGTTTAACTCGTGGGGATCCTCACTGTGTGATATGAAGGATGTTGTCATTAGGTAAGATGATGTTGCCATAGTGAAAATAAAAATAATATATTGTTTTGCATTCACCGGTTGTACGTGCACTTTTTCTTTTTTTTAATTATAAGTTCACGCGTTATCCTGCTTGTAGTAGAGTAGGCGGAGGGAACAGCAGGATCCATAGGAAATTAGTATTTAGACACTCCGCTTTGTCTAGTTGCCAGAGGGACGATAATTGAAATTGAAAACTGTATCTTCCCCAAGTGGGAATTGAACCCACAAACCATCGCGCTTACGCTACGCCTCTTTTTTATTTGTTATAGCATTTTATAATAAAATTATATACTGGAATATATTGTTAAATAGATTTTCAATAAAAATATGTTTTACAGAATGACCTATCTAGAGCTCCACAACGCTCCGATCACGATGTCGTCATTACTTGACACGGCATGTCGTCACTACAGATTGCAATTGGTCCAACAGTTCTACGTGCTGGTCCTAGGTTTGAATATTTTGGGGAATCCGTATAGCTACATCGGTGACTTCTCTAAGGGATTGAAGAATTTCTATGAACCAATTATGGTAAACTTTTTTGACAATTTGTGATGTAATTCTCAATTCTTTTTAAAGTACACGTTCTTTTTAACGTTTAGTTTAATAAGTATGTCATTAAATAAGAAATTGTCTTGCGAAATGATAAATGGTTGTAACGGCTTCACACTTCACATTTTTTAGGGTTCCGCATGCTCCCGTAGAGTATCTGACGCGTCGCTGTTATTGCTCAACGGCGCCGCCAAGCTGCTGGGATGCGCCAGCGACTGCAATATACCTAATGTGTTCGAAGACGCGCCTAAAGTGCGACATAAACGAATCACCGGTGAGTTTATGAAAAATATATATAATTTAAGTAAATCATTTACATTCTTCCATAGTTTTTTTTTAATTTGAAGTATAATAAACTCTACAGACACTTGCTCCGTACCCTTTTTAATTTATACTTAATGTTCGTTTCATAAACAAATATTTAATATATTGATTAATATCGATTTGAGTTCCGCCACTCAACACGCAATGCCTCGAAAATGGCGGAAATCGAGGTCGGAAAAAGCAGGGACTAAGCAACGGAGTGTCTTAACACTAAGTTAAGATAATTAATCATATCTTATCTTATAAATTTGACACACTGTCTAGCGTTATATCGTTCCACAGATTTGTATATATATATATATATATATATATATATATATATATATATATATATATATATATATATATATATATATATATATATATATATATATATATATATATATATATATATATATATATATATATATATATATATATATATATATATATATATATATATATATATATATATATATATATATATATATATATATATATATATATATATATATATATATATATATATATATATATATATATATATATATATATATATATATATATATATATATATATATATATATATATATATATATATATATATATATATATATATATATATATATATATAAAAAGAAATTTTCTACCTAACTATAGCTTAGTTAGCTTAAAAAGGGGATACATCAAATCTTATAAGGAGAAATAGACAAAGCCAGTTAGCCTTTGCCATAATACGCTAGATCCTCTTAAAGTAGAAAAGTTGTTCCATCAGGTGATGAAGGAGTCATCATGGATGATCTGCCTGAGGAGGTGATGGAAGCCAACAGGAGTAACCCGGCTAGTGTCGCGTTGGCTGTCACTGGACTTATCGCGAGACCTACCTTTGGTAAGAGTTAAATACTTAAAGAAAGACATATAGACATTTGAACTCAGCGAGATGCTGAGTTTTTACATGTTTTTAAGTATTTTTCTATCCTCAGTGTGGATTAACGTTTTAAAAATCATAAAAAATATGTTCATAATAGTTGTTTGGGACTTATTTGTATGTAGCTGTTACGAATATATATTTTTTTAAAGTCATTAATAACATTAAGATAAATAATAAAATATTAAAAAATTCTAATTTTTGTATTTTAAATATAAATTGGTATTAAAAATAACTTCAATTGCATGTGTCCAGCTTTAGTAGTTCATAAAAAAAAAACGTTTATTTATATTCTGTGCCGTGTACTGTAGTATTTTGTGTATATAGCACATTTTTTTAGTTTTTGGGAAAGACTAAATGTAAAAGCTTTTTGTTATATTTTCATTAAATAATAATTATTTTCTAGTAAATAATTATTAATCTTTTACTTCTCTAACAAGACAAAACGCGGCGTTATCTCCGCTACTCCATAAATAGTATTTGAAATTTTTAAAAATTATTAAATTTTTATTCACGCTTTATCTTGCATATAGCAGGGTAGACAGAGGTAGCTGTAGGAGCTGTAGGAACCTAGTGTTAAGACAAGAAGCAAAAAAATGTGCTACTTCCACACACACACACACACACTGATTACTGATTGCTTTGAAGGTCGAAAATTTCATAAGAAACACATGCTTTTTTGTACGCTATTATGTAAAGGTTTCATCTAAATCTGTGTATTCGTATATTATTATATAGATATCTATAATATCACTTTGCTTTCAAAATCACATGCAAAAATTAAGTTCAAATTTTATTATAATCTAAATTTTGCATGTTATTACTATATGACTGTTATTTTATTTAAAATTTTACCGTTTATTTGTTTCTATTTTTTTATCTCTCTGTTGGTGTGGATGTTTAGACGAAGATTTTTCTATTGTGAGACGTGAGTATTTCATGCATGTATTTATTATATTGTTACTGAACGCATATTTATTTTATTTTGTAAATATGATATCTGTGGTGGACCTTATTGGCATTATCTGTACTATTTTCATAGCTTTATTAACAATTTTGAAAAAAAATCTATATTTCAAAGTGTTATGGTATATTATAGATGTTATACTTTTTAAAAATATATAAAAATATATGTTTTTAAATACAAGGTAAATAAATAGGCATTCAGTATATTAAAAATATATTATTATTATGTATCGTACAGAAAATTATTGCATCCAAGTCACTTGTAGAATTATTTTGCACGATATGAAGTAAATTGATAATAAATAAATATGTTTTATGTATATACATATATAAAGTGAATATATAACATAAATATTTAACAGTTTTATTGATATTGGATTCAAAAAATTTCAACGCGTCACCCAATTGGATGTGCTTGAAAAAGATTTAAGCTTTTTGTCACTCTCAAAATTCTGTCTTCTATTAAAAAAAGATTTCTAGATTTACCGTTCCTAAAAAGTGTTAAGCTATTAAAAGAAAACGCATGTGTGCTGATAACCCACTATTTTTTTTTATAGCTTCACATTTTATCCCGCACATGGCAGGGTAGGCAGAGAAAACTGCAGGAACCATACGAACCTAGTGTAAAGACACTTCGTTGCTTTAGTCCCTGCTTTCTCCGTCCCCGCTTTCCGCCGTTTTTCGAGGCACTCAAGGCCGTACTTTGCCTAGTTTCCAGAGCGAAGAAAATGGAAATAGAAAAATCCATCTTCCCCGAGTGGGAATCGAACCCACAAACCGTCGCGTTTACAGGCAGACGCTACGCCTCTGCACCGCGACGCTCCACTACCCACTTGTTATTTTTTAATTTCCACGACGTTGATATCAGAGTAATCGCTCGGCTTAGATACCGTTACTACTATTAGAGTACACAGTGTATTTAATTTTATTAATAATAACACCTCCTAATACGAGGACGTAGTGAACCGTCACTCTCCCAAAGCATCTTGTAAATATTAATAATCTATGCACAATTCCCTCCATTGTAACTATACTATAAATATGAATCGAATTATTTATAAAAGTAACTAAATTACAAGTGTTTATAATGCCAGTAAAATTAAATTAAAAGTAGTGGTTTTGTTAACTTTTAGAAAAAATTGTTATATATTTATAGCGTCTACTATATTTAATACGGGAGTTAAATTGACAACGAGGCGGAAGCGTGTCACAGATTCCGGTCTTACGATTGTGCGGACCGAATGTTTGAGTCAACGATGGAGCCAAATGACTCATTTTGCTTTTGGCCACCGCATGGATAACAAGTCTGGGAGCTGGTTTACGACTGTTTATATTAACTACTTAATAACTACCTACTTACACTTACGTACCTTAATCACGACAAACGTCCATATATGCGTCCTTTAGGGGAAACCGACATCTTTATCTATTGAAACCCTTGAAATAATATATGAAAACAATAAGCTAATAAACATAGCTTAATGAGAAAAAAATAAATTACCTTACGACTAATTCTTTGAATATGTTAAAAAAATATTTTTTCAAATTTTATTTTTATTGACAATTAAGATTTAAACTAATTAATTATTTTTTTCCCAATTAAATATCTCGGCCGTTAACAAATTTTTATTATTTTAACGTCTATTCAAACCTAGTTTAGTATATTTTTAAATTTTATAAACTTATCATTTAGATGTATGCCGTGAAGCTGCTCGCATAGCTCTCTCACGGCAAGTCGGCGACAGCGCTGAGACTGCTCTAAGGGCGTGTGTACAGCGCTCTAGCGGGAGACTTGTGGCGAGACGTCGCTTGCCGCGACACTGCTCTAGTGTTGAGGTATGTGTTTAGATCGATACACAGAGAGAAGAAGAACTGAGAAGAAATAAGTGAGCAAAGTATAAAAAGAATTCTATACATTTGCTTTATTATTATTATTATTATTTATCTTATATTTTCTTCTTCTTCTTCTTCTCTTTAATTATGGCGTTCCGAGCGTGCCAGTTGAGCACAATTCACTTCGCCAATGTCACGTTGAATGGAGAACACACAAAGGAGAATGTACGGTAAAAAGGAGACAGCATTACACAAAAGAGGAATGCATGTTTAAAAGAGATCCACCTTATATTTTACCAAAGCGATTGTCTTTGTTGTTTAACAATATATTTCTTGTATATATACCCATCATCCATTTCAATTTAAATTCTGGATAATTTTATTTTATGGGACCGTCGTGGCGCAGAGACACAGATTCTCTTTGTAAACGCGGGGCTTGTGAGTTCGATATTTTTTTTGCATTGTCTTCGCTCTGGCATCTAGGCAAGCGCTACGTTAAATAACGCTAGTCAACACACAATGCCTCTAGAGAAGGCGGAAATCAGGGAACGGATATCTATCATCTAGATTGAGATTTAGCATTAGGTTCCCACGGCTCCTGCGATTCCTTCTTTTTCTATGTGCGGGATAAAGCTAAAAAAAACTAAAAAAAGTAATATATCACGTGATATTTCTTGCAGATCACTTATTGTATAATTATATGGTAATAATGTATTTTGTGATTGAAATACAATTCACAAAAACATATTTATTTACATTTCTTGCCAATTCAATCAACCAACCCCTATCCTACCAGGGTCTCCGCGCGTACAGTAGCTATGCAGCGCGCGGCGCGGCGCTGCTGTCGCAGTTAGCACGCGGACACTACGCCGACACCGACAGCTATGTTGCGCACGCGCACCTCTCTGCGACCTCGCTGGCCACTCTACTTGTTTCTACACAGTAATTTAATTTATATTTTTATTATTATTATTATTTACATTGTGTTTTACCAAAGCGATTGCCTTAAAACAATATTTTTAAATTGTAAATATTAGCCATTACAATAATCATAAGACATAGGATAATTTTATTGTTCTTTACATACAGTAGATGGTAATACATTTTTTATGCCATTTACTGAATAAACTGAGAGCAAAACTCTTCATGCCTTTAAATTGAACGGACAGATATTTATTATATTGATACAGATTATAGCTATATTGCTAAGTATATAATTTTAAGCTTACTTATAAGTAATGTATCTTTCTTTGTAAGTCACGTGATTCTAAGTCATGAAAACGTAAAAAATTAAGTTTAAACTCCGGCATTGAAATCTGTCGCCTGAACCTAAACCTAACCTAATTCTTATTTTCAGGCATATATTCCTCGTCCGAGCAGGAGGCGGCAAAGGGTGGCACGTGGAGTGGGCGGTCCGACTTGATGACCTGCTTGGGGTCCCAGTGGCGAGTGACGGCAAACTAGTATTGAATATTAAACAGGTATTTTCTATTAACTATTTTTTTATGTTTTTACGCTTTATCCCGCACATGGCAGAATAGGCAGAGGGAACTGCAGGAACCATAGGAACCTAGTGTAAGACTCCGTTGCTAAGTCCCTGCTTTCTTCGTCCCCGCCTTTTTCGAGGCATTGCGTGTTGGGTGACGGGACTCAACGCCGCGCTTTGCCTAGTTTCCAGAGCGAAGAAAATGGAAATAGAAAAATCCATCTTCCCCGAGTGGGGATCGTACCCACAAACCGTCGCGTTTACAGGCAGACGCTACGCCTCTTCGCACCGACGGTCCTCACTATTTCCATTTAAAAATGTTTAATTGCTTTACTGAGTGTAACGTTAATTTTAATTTCGACTACCAAAAAACTTTTGATTGGTTTATTTTTTTTTTTTAGCTTCACGCTTTATCCCGCACATGGCAGGGTAGGCAGAGGGAACTGTAGGATACGAACCTAGTGTTAAGACACTCCGTTACTTAGTCCCTGCTTGCTTCGTCCCCACTTTCCGCCGTTTTCGAGGCATTGCGTGATTGATTGGTTTAAATTTAAAAATAACGTAATTTACGAAGATACTTAGATATGGTATGCTTTATATTAAGAAATTTTGTAATGTCGTTGTTTAGGCTTTTCCTTTTGATATAACTCTAATTCAAAGGCAATATGAACTTGGCAAAAATATGGAATAAACGCTCGTATATTTTGTTTGCGATGACGTTTGATTGTTTTATATTTCTCCATTGGTATTAATTTCAACTTAAACGATTTTAAAAAATTTTTGATAGACAATAACAAGAAAATAAAGTAAATCAATATATTTTTCTGTTTTCCAGGATTTTCGTGAACTGTTAAACGTGTTTTATATTATATTTTGAAATTAGATTATTAATTTATTTGTTTATATTTAGATATTTATAACTTTTATTTATATATAACTTGTATAAACAATTGATTGAATGTGTCATTATCTTTCAATGTGCAAGAAATAATAGCTTATTATTATAATCTATTTTCCAGGATGAAGTAGTGAACTATTTCTCCACAGACGAGAAAGTTATAGAGATCCCAGAACCGCAAGTGCTGAGTTGGCTTCAGAGTAAAATTGAATGCGCCCTCATACACGCGCTAGAGGACAAGCGATGTACCGATTGAAGTGTTTTTTTTTAAATATAATATTTTATTTATGGTTAATTTTACCATTTGAATTTATACATGCATATATATATTATTTCTGTTTCTAGTTTAGTATTATTTTTTGTTATATATTTTATTTGTTGGCGAATAATTTTAATTAGTTAAATTTAAACCAAAAAAATGTAAAAGCACAAGTCGTATATTTTGTTTCTTTAGTTTAATTTTAAGATAAATGTTAGAATTAAAACGTTATTATATTATTTTAATAATAAGAATCGAATAATCGATTATTAATAATCGATATTTTTGTATATTAATTTATTTACTTGATCTCGGTTTATATATTAAATAATTTTTTAAAGTATTTTTTCTAACTCGGTATGTAAAAGAAAAGATGAATTTATGACAGGTTATATTTTATTTTTTTCTTACGAATTATTAATTGTTAGCTTTAGATGTTTTACTTTTAGGAAATCTGTAGTATATTGGTGTTTTAAAAAAGTTAATGTCAAAAGTTTATATTCAGTCTAGTCATTTGGAGATTTATTGTTTTTATTTGTTTATAGTAATATATTGATGTAATACATTGAAATCATTATATAATAAGAGGCGGGTTTATTATTGATTTATTTTTGGTAATATAGTGTATATAATTTGTACGTCGAGGGACTTGGATTCTTTATTTATTTTTAACTTGAAAATAATAATATATGTTCTATTTCGTAGAGAAACAGTCAATAATACTCAGTTTAATTTTTTAAAAGCAACAATTTTTTGTGTCAATTTTGCTCTAAGCGTCGTCTCTTGAAAAAAAGTTAAATGTCATTAAGCAAATAGCAAATGGATGACATCGAATCTTTAATCGACTGCGTAACGACTGACTTGTGAAAATATTGTCATAATGGTTTTATTATTAAAGTGAATATAAATTTGCATCGCAATTTAACAAATTGCAAAATATCATGGCTGAGAATGAAATTTTTTTACCTATTACTACAAAAATCATAATTATTTCTAATAAAAATTAAAATTATAAAAAAAAACTTTAATATCGTCGCTTATCTTGAATTTGTCTTTATTAAAAATAAAAACAATAGCCTCTACCAAATAAAATATGGCAAAGACTGCCTAAAAAATCCTATCTACTTTTTTAATGAACAGTAGAACCGCTGTAACTTTTTTTTACATTTATATAAAGTTCAATAGAAGAGTTAATAGAAGCTTATTTACTAAAGAAAGTGGTCTCACGAAATGTTACACAAATGAAGATTTTTTTAGTGTATATCACATAAATCAGTTAATAGAAATATTCGCGGAATTCATTTATGGCCTAATTTTATCCACAGCTTAATACAATGGAATTGACGTAATTTAAAAAAAAATTAAAATATTTATCATATATAAAGACATTGTTTTATTTTTATATTTGTAAAGTAAAAATAGATCGTTCAAATTAAATAATTCCTAAATGTTGATAAAATAGGGATGACCTTCATGAATAATGGCAACATTAAAGTTTTTAATTGTCATTTTTAGTAAATAATCAACGATTATCAATAAGCTAGGTATAATAATAATATTTACAATATTTTAATCAATTTCATGATTTATGTAATCTCTAAATGTAAACGGAGAGAATGAACACTAGGTCCGCACTCTCCGCCTAATTCATAAGGCACATCCCTATAAAGTATAGTAGAGTATTGAAATAAATTATGTTATTAATTTCCTGACGCTGTTCGTAAGTTGTTAATAGCTCGATGTTAGTTTATATGAACCACTCAGAGATGACAATTAGTGCTTAATAATAATTAAACTTGTTTACTATGTGTAGTGACGACTTGTTCTGGCAATATAATGTCATTTAATCGCTAATTATTATCTCTGAGTAAGGCATTAGGTGTAACGCTTACATGACATGTTGATGAATGTATTTAAATTTTTCAAACAGGGCAATTATAATGTTTCAATTCTGTAATTACTCTTTTTTCTAGAAACCTTTTCTTTTATTTTTATAACTTCACGGCTTATACCGCACATGGTAAAAGGGAAAGGGCCCTTCAGAGGGAACCGCAAGAATGATAGGAACCTAGTGTTAAGGCGGTCCGTTTCCTGATTTCAGCCTTATTCGAGTAAAGAAAGTGGAAATGGAAAAATCCATGTGAAATCCGAGTGAAATCGAACCCACAACCTGTCGGGGTTTCGGGCGTCCACGGCTCAAATAACTTCTTTATTTTTTTAAAGTTGAAAGCTTTTTACTCACAAGAAGGAGTAAGAAAGAGTTCCTAAAGCATATATATTTAAAAATGAGAGTGGGATCATGATTAAAGTTATGTAAATTTATGGCTTTCTTGCTTTATTAAGGCGACGAGAGTATTTACCACTATCTAGAAGTACTCGGCAAGAGGTTTAATGTCGTTAATTACACAGATGTGGTAAGGATTCAATGGATTTAACCCATTTTACAAAATTACTGATCTGATAAAGTAATTAGATTTTAACACTATTATTAATTAATCGTTAACTAATTCGTCTCTACTACTATGTAATAATAATTTGTTTGGAGTTGAACTCTAGGACACTTCTGTCTCTTGAAAGTGATTTATTTTTTAGGGTAAGATATACCTGCAGAATAAGATGACTGTATTTCTGTCCTCTGGTGTTGATTCTATTGCAATAGCTAATACACCTGTTTTAAGCACATTGTGTTTTAAGTTTGGCAACGCATCCACATCCTCTCAGGTTGTAGATGTCTATGGCCGAGTGTGTCTACTAATATCAGGTTACCCTTCTGCTCGTTTGCCATCTTATAATAATAAAAAAATTAATAACTAAACTTAACAAAAAGAACTTTTATCATTATTATTTGTTTAAGATGATCCGATATTAAACATGTTATATATACACTTCGCCACTTTTATATAATAATATTTACACGAAACTTAGCTTCACGCTTTACTTTCCTGCATACGCATACAAATGAACCGCAGGAATCGTGAGAACCAGGTGTTAAGACACTCTGTTCCATGCTTTCCGCCTTTTTCGAGACATTGCGTGTTGAGTCACGAATTGCGTTGAGTGTCTATGAATTCCACCAACCCCTCCTCTAGCAAAAATTTTAACGTTTTTATTTCACTTGTATCTGCTTTATTAGGGTTTTATTCAAACTTTAATTATAAATATTGAACTAGGAATGGTTCGCATTGTGGTGATTCATAATTAAGTGACAATGCTAAGTAAGTGATGATGAAGAGACTTATGAAGTGATGGTTTACATTCTGATTATTCTTTATTTTCTCATAAAGACCTATCTGTTTCTATTTTTCCTGATAAGTTAAACCCTCGAGCCTTTAAGAGAAGAGTGAACTGGTTTTTTTTGGGTGGGCATGCACCTTCAGGTGAGATGGAAGACAAATACCTGTTCCATTACAATTATATAAATAAAATATATTGAACAAGTCAAGGAGTAGAAAATGTTAAAATTAAACGGCAAAAATGTAACTACATATAATATATTATATTATTTATTTTGTTTTATATTGTATCTATACATATATATAAATCTACAAACTAATATTCCTAATCAGACTCTCCACTGGAACTGTAATCTCCAACAAGAGACACACCTATTATACTTTTATCTTTTGTATTATCTTTCTCCACTTCCTTATGTTCTATATCTTTTACATTATCTTTTTCAGTTTCTCCACTTTCTTCATTTTTCTCATAATATTCTTTAGTAAAATCTTCTTTGTTTTTATTTTTATTATCACTGTGATCCACTTTATTCCTTTTAATAGTAATACCTAAGGAATTTCTTGTTAACGGCACACTTTTGCTTAAGGATTCATCTTTTTTACACCCTTTGAAACTAGTCAAAAGAATTTTAGAGCTGCTCAAAGCGGGACTATTTAATAGCTTGGTTCGTGTAATATGTTGTGATTCTTCTATACTTCTACATGGTCTTAATGAGAGCAAGGATGCCATATTTCTATCATCTTCATTTTCTGGTAGTAAATTTATATCCAGTGATGATTTAGCTAGAAGTAAACTGTCGTTGACAGATGCTTCTTCCAGTTCTTTTCTTCTTTTCTGTGAAAGAAATGTGTAAGTTTAGTATCAAGCTTATATTAATAAAGTTCAAGAAGCACTTCAAAAAATTCTAAAATACAAATTATATTAAAAAATAAGACAGCAAAATGTCACTACATTTAGATTTACATATATTTATAAATCTTATGGCAATGTATCTTTAAAAAACACCACCTCTCAGTCACTATATTTAGGAAATATGTTAAGAATTAATATCAATTACAAGTTGATTTAAGCTTACCCTAAAATTTCTTCTCAGAGAACAATTAGCTTCATAATCATCTTTCCATACACTTTCATTTCTACCAACAAGCCTGCCAAGCCTTGGCTTTTCTAATTTACTTGCATCTTCATCTCCCGTCTTATGTTCCAATTTAAACATGGCATCATCAAAAAGTTTTTTCTGAGTCTCTTTTGTTTCCGGCACTATTTGACCATTTTCTGTGGGATCCCATCTATTTTCTTGACGTCTTGCACCTGATACTATAACATAGTCTAAGTTCTGTAAAATTAAATACAATATATATAGTCAAAAAGCTATTATACTGCTAGATAATAATTCATATTAAAATGTTATTTAATAATCAAGCATGAATATGATTTAATGTTTATTTTAATAAAATTTTACTTACTCCAGGATCTGTTTTAATTTCAAAATAATTGTCGCATAAATGACATTTCATTCTAAACTGATACACCGGAGTACTGTAATACATTCCAATTTTTTTCTTTTCAGCATTATATCTTACACCCATACCTATATGGTTTTTACAGCCTTCACACCATATGTTATATGGCATTTCAAACCTTATGATAAGGATACCCATGTGAAGCTTCCTAGCCCTTTCTCTTAAAGCATGAGTACCAACAAACTTATTTAAGCCCCCAACCCGAGGGTCGTAATCTGGGGGGTAATAAAGATTCTGTCCTTTACGTTCACCCATGGTTCTTATTTATTCTGAAATATGAAAAGGATATTTACTTAAGTAATTTTTTTTTATATATTTATATTTAATTAAAAACAATAAACTATAAAATGATTACTAACGTTTTCTTTACTAAATCAAAACAAAGACACAATCAATGAAACTTTTTATAATAAAAATGCAAAACAATACATAAAATTTTTGACACAATCTTTTTTGGAAAAAATTATACGACTTATTGACAAGTTTTGATCGAAGCTACGTTCAATAATTCGATTTGACGATGATTATCAATTTCATTGCAAGTATCGAGTAATTAAAATTTGTGAAATTATTATTAACATTAAAAGCTTTGAAAAATAAATACTTTATAAGATTTTAATTAGTTATCGTGTAGTAACCACTGGTGTAAATGCGTTATGTAGTAGTGGTACAGTAGATAAATGCATATATTTATTGGTATATATAATATTATAATTACTTTTTTTGCCATAGTACTTAGAGCATATTTACAAAAAATGCTGATATTATTTATTAGCTACTTATGCTACGATGAAATATATAAAATTGATAATTTATTCTTCCATAAAAAAATCGATATTAGACATAAAAAATCGATATCAAATACCGATTCAGCATTTACATTTCTAAACGACCTTGTTTATAGAATAAAAAAACAACACTGGAAAGGCAACACAGACAGCTGTTTGACAGCTTTGCAATTTTTCGAAAGAAAATCTTTATCAAAGTTATTAGGCTTACAATACATTATATTAATGTATAATTGCTTACCTATTTGTAATTAGTGAATTTAGTAACTAATAATTTATATTTTTGTGAAATAAACAATGAAATGTCGTTCACTATAAATAGATCTACCTGCAGTTTCTTCGTATTTACATCTTATTTGTTATGGTAGATCGGATATTTTAAAGGATATCATTAGAAATGGGGAGAAGAGACGAGCCACTGTGGACGCAGGGTCCCGTGGGCCTCCTGGCAGCGCGTGAACGTGGCGATATTAGTCGCAAATTCCAGAATCGTTTGACTGTTACTAGAAGTATGATAGACAGATTAGGTCTAGAAAAAGAGCTTCACGGACATATGGGATGTGTAAATTGTCTTGAATGGAATAGTACAGGATCGTAAGTAATTTGTGATGCTAGATCATTTTATATTATCACATACAAGTTATGCTAATATACGTTTTTACGTCGTAGCATATTGGCGTCGGCGTCGGACGATCTACACGTAATTTTGTGGGATCCCTTCCGTTATAAACAGCTTCACAATATATCTACTGGCCATACAGGCAATATTTTCTCTGTAAAGGTAGGTTGGTTTAAAAATTAGAATTTAGAAGTCTCATTGACGTGTTTGTATGTTATAATGAACATTTGTTTATTATGAGTTAAAGGTTGTTCTCCTGATAATACCAGGCATTCTTTACATTTATATTTATCATATTAGTATGTAATATGTATTTATCTTATTATTCTGTCATAAATTATCTGTAGTGCAATTTATTTAACAAAATTTGTAGAATGATTTGCATAGATGATTATCATAATGATTGTTCAGAATTAGTTATTTTTTTAAAAAAAAATATTAATAACAATCAATTGTCATGTAAAATAGAGAAAGAGAATATAAATGCCATTAAGTTTGTTCAAGATTTTTTTAATACATAGATAATAAAATTGTGTTTAGTAAAACTAATTGTAATGTATGTAAATCATAGTATGTTTTAACTTTATTAATAGATATTGATCACTTGAAGGTTTCATGATAAAGGTAATCTTAATATATATATATAGAAAGAAATATATATAATTTTAAAAATATAAATGTGTATTTTGGTTTTCTGTTACATTTGAAATTTTATTTATTTTTGTTAAAAAACTGTTTCATTACTCTCTGATTGAGAGACAGTGGGCAGCCAAAGTTATTGTGAAAAAGAAACTTATTTATTGACAGAGTGTAGGGCAATTTAATAATTTGTAGAAATTATAGATAAAAAGCCATTTGGATTAGGAAATCATAATGCAAATTATAAAATATATATTTTTAGAATAATCTATTGACTAAATTCCACAGAATATTTTCATTTTTTCTACATATTATTTCTAGTTCCTCTCTGAAGACACAATAGCGACATGTGCAGCAGACGGTTCTGTGCGTATAAGAAATATTGTGGGTGGAGCGTCCCTTCTAGAATGTTCCTGCCACTGTGGTCGCGTGAAGCGGTTGGCTTGTGCGCCTGACAGACCTCATGTTTTGTGGTCAGCTGGGGAAGATGGATTGGTACTGTGAGTATATTAGTTATTGGCTTTTATTTTGTTATAGTTTATAGAATTAGAGGAAATTTTGAGAATGGTATATTCAAATTATTGTACAATTTTTATTTTCAACATCTGTATATTGATCATATGATGCTGACATGTTGTTGAAATGTTCTGTATGTGTTACGTTTTTATAGATCTTTGTAAAATTATCGCGGGGGTTCACGGGTCACGGTGACTATGTAAAAGGCTACCTGTGTCCTAGAAGAGGCTGGGTATCTTAAATGTAACGGTGGCCTGTCCATCTAGTCCACCTAATCCTAAAAGCACCTGATTTTAATAGGTAGTATCAGGTTCCATTAACGGCGACCATTGAATCGTCCGTAAGATAAATTCCTCAGTTTTTAAATGAGAAAAAACAAACAGAAAAATCTAGAAAATCTTAACTATTTTACACACAAATGGGCTGTTCAATACAAGTTACAACCTTATCCAATTTAACCCCAAGAAGACACAAGTTCGCGCGTTCACCGCTAAAAAGTTGCCATTTGTCATATCGCTCTGTTTTGAGAGCACTCCTCTAACTGCCACAGCCAATATCGGAATTCTTGGCGTCGACATATCGAGCGAAGTCCAGTTTCGTGGTGATCTGGAGGGTAAGGCTAAATTAGCCTCGAAGAAGCTCGGTGTGCTCAATAGATCGAAACAGTATTTCACGCCGGCTCACCGCCTGCAGCTTTATAAAGCTCAGGTTCGGCCTCACATGGAATACTGTTCACATCTTTGCGCAGGGGCTCCCCAGCACCAGCTTCTCCCTCTAGATCGCATTCAAAGGAGAGCGACTCGAATTGTTGATTGCGAATAGATTTCTGACCGGCTTGACTCCTTGGCACTGCGTAGAGATGTAGTTTTTTGGTTCAATATACAGGATGTTTAATTTAAGGAATATCCACATCATGTTTCGTTCAATATTTAGTTTTGTTATGACTATATAACTTTGTATATAACTACAACTTATTTTTTTATTTTTGTATATAATCTCTTCATATGAAGTAATTATTTTTTTTTGTACCTACATTTTTCATTTTTTCAACGCTTTTTAATTTAATATTGTAAATATTTTTGTACTGTACGTGTAAAAAACGCTTGCCGTCGTTGCCAATAATTGCGGCGGCATTTTGTTATTTATATTAAAACATCCAGTCTTACATGTATTGTTAGTGTATTAATAAACAGGGTGTTCAAATTTAAAAAAACATTCCAGGCAACACGACCTGCGCACCCCGCACCGTTGCAACTCGGACACGTCCAACGTGCTGGTGAACCTTCTCAACCACATCGGTCGGTACGCGGAGGCCAAATGCATAGCGGTGAACCCGCGCCGCCCCTACCAGCTGGCGGTGGGCGCGAACGACTTCTACGTGCGCCTTTACGACACTAGGATGATCAAGTTGGCTAAATTACAGGTAAAACATGTAAAAGTTAAACGCAGCGGGACTCGAACCCGCGTCCTCTCGCGAACCGTGCATGCAAGCGTTCTGACGACTGAGCCAAGCGTTCTTCGTCACGCTTCATGTTAGAAAGAAAAAATATACTCACATTCCAAGTTAAATGAAAGTAAAATTTTTTGATGACCAAAACTACATTACAGCTATATAAATATACATAAAGCAAAAGTGAGCAGCAAGAGGGGTAAGGGAGACCTCGTGTGGGATCTTGGGCTCATTTTAAAAACCAGCCAAAATGCCGAGTGTCATTCCGTTCGCCGAAGAGTTCCGTTAGTTGTCTAATCACGCGCCGTGAGCTCCGCGAATTTATTCAAAATTCAAAATAAGGTGTGAACTGTGCCAAACTGTGTTGATGTTGTGATCTGTGTTACTTAACTAACTGTATAACGAAAAATACAACTCGTACAACCGTCCCGGGACTTTCAACTATCTTCAATACCGTGGCGGTAAATCGAGCCCAAGAGAATTAAAAGTAACACACAAAATATTAAAATCATTCACTGAGCTATCGTAGTATTCAACCACCTCGGTTAACTTTAGATAATACAGTATTAAAGATACTGGAGGAAGGTCACGTAAAAAGCATGAGGACTCCCGGAGAGCGTGTGTGACGAGGTTGATGACAGCGTTCAGTACCGCGTTCCCTTTGACTACCCCGCTAGGGATAGAGCGTCATAATATGTATACAATAGGATACTGGCTTTACGATTTGTCTTAGCGGAACTTAACGCCGCGTTTCTCTTTTCGTTCATTTTCAATAGTGATTTGCCATTTTTTAATAAAGGGAGCTCAAGTGAACGCGCACACGTCCCGTCTGATGTGGGAGAGACAGAACATGAGGTGCTCCAACGCGGGACACGGTGACCCGGACAACAATATACCCAGGGCTGCCGTGCAGTACTATGCACCCGGTATGTATATATATATGGTTTTTTAACTTCACGCTTTATCAAGCACATGGCAGGGTACTCAGAGGGAACTGCAGGAACCTAGTGTTAAGAAACTCCGTTGCTTAGTCCCTGTTTCTCTGTCCCCGCTTTCCGCCTTTTTCGAGGCATTGCAAAATTGTCGAGTGGCGGAACTCAACGCCGCGCTTAACTACATGGTAGAGCGAAGAAATGAAAATAGACAAATCCATCTTCTTCGGATGGGAATCGAACCCAATATCGTCGCGTTACAGGCAGACGTTGCGCCACGACGGTCCTCCATTCATTCCAGGTTCCATTTTTAATCACAAAATAACAGAGTAATATCAATTGGGTTATTCTTGTACGATAGTTAATACAGAAGAAAATAACTATATATTTAGGTCCTTTCTTATTTCTTTAACAGCTCAAAATAAAATATATATAGTAGGTATATATACTTACATTACAAATAGGTTTTATTTATTTGAATAATTAAACGTTAATGTCTACAATAAATACTCTAGTAACAAATCATTATATGCATATTGTATAGATATATGCTCATACATACATACAAGCATGCATATATTATGTATGCACCTGTGTATGCATATTTTATTTAGGGTTAATTATTCATTTAGTTTATCTGTATTTTAGTTTGGAAGGTGGAAAATTTTTTTTTTTAACAATATAGTCACTTGGTCCATATGGACTTGGTCCATATAGACACTTGGTCCACATGTTATGTGTTTGGCAAAAATATGTTTCCAGAGCGGAGCGCTGAGATTAATTAATTTCCTTAATCGAGAATCGAACCTACATACGTCTTGCTTCGTTTTAATTATTTGTTTGTTGGTTTTTCCAGGACATTTGTCCATGGAGCCCAACGAGCATACGTTTCCAAAGAAAGCGACCACCTACGTCGCTTTCAGCCATGATGGAAATGAGCTGCTCGTCAACTTAGGATCTGAACAGGTAAATATGGCGTAGAATTGGTAAATAACTCAACACGTTCACTTAAAATAGTATTATATTGGATATATATAAATGATAGCAAATATTGAATTTAAGCGTATATACAGAAAGCCTATATTCGTTTGAACATGTTTGGACATTAACGGCATGCCTTTGTGGCAGGGTTACGTTGTTTAGAGTCCATTTTTCATAATAAAATACCAGAGAAATATCAATTTGTTTATTCTCGTGTGATAATTAGTATATTTTTATTATTATACCTTCTTATTTATTTAACAGCTGACATTTCTGTTTAACGAAAATTAATTATATATATAGATAAAGACCTTTACATTACAAATAGGTTTTCTGATTTGAATAATTAAACATTAATTTATATTGTAAAATGTATATTGATTTGCGTCCACATATATATATATGTATGTGTTTTAGTTTTCGTTGGTTGTAGGTTTTACCATAGTACAACCAGTATTGTGTAAAATATTTCAGGGATGTTTTAAGAATAATTAATAATTTTTGGGATATGTTCTTTTGTTTCATTTTATGATTTTTACGCAAAGAGTAATCTTGACGACTGGCCTAGTGTTGAGGATAATGAAAGTCATACTGGTTCACGATTTATTAACGAGACGGTACAATACAGACTGTGACGCACCTTGATATATACTGTCTTTTATATGTGATGCTTCGACTTTTATACATGATATATGCCAAAGAATATGTGATACACAGATGTGAAACATTTTAGTCATAGAATATGTGAGCTTTATCAATTGTTTACTTAAATACCTATGTGCGTATACGGCACAGACGTATAGCGTTGTCAATCTGTCATCTTTCATTGAAACACATAGAGAAAGAGATATATCTCCGTCCCGCTCTGACAGTACAGTGTACGCTCGCGTCATACTTGACTATCGTCGTTTTATTTTGGAACAATAATTTAATTATTTACTTTGAAAAACGAAATATTTTGTTTTTTTTTTTAAATATTACATATTTTATGATTTTACTAAGTTTATAGAGATAGGTTAAACCTTTACTTTCGTTTTCATCCTTTAATATATACTATTATTATTGATAAGAAAATGACAGAATACACTTCTCTTTCTAATATTTATTTATTTATTTATTTATTTATTTATTTATTTATTTATTTATTTCATTGATACACCACAGTATTTGAAATATAGCACTCAAAACAAGAATACGTTAAAATTATAGACACAATTTCAAACACTTAATCGGTATATACAGCATTAATAGTTACGTTAGCCTCCAATAATAATTTTTAACAATATTCTACTTAATAAATACTACAAACTGCAATTTATCACGCTTATTAATTATTGAGCATAAACAAATTAAAGAAAATAAATGATGTAAAAAAAAACTAACAATAATTACAAACTATGACAATATAACATTCTTGGAGATAACACCATAATTTACAAAGTATATAAGTAAAATGTAACAAACTAAAAACAACAGAAAAGATATCACAATCACACTAAATCTTCCAGCGTTACTTTTTTTGCGAAAAGAGTATGGTCGTGAAAAATGGTCAATGTTCTTCACGGTTTGACTTTATTATACAGTTTATGAGATTGGTTGAGTGGAGAGTATTTACCTAGTTTGTTCTGGAAGTTCGAGAGTAGAAAATTTTTTTAGAGGTTGCCTAGGTGTAGTATGTGGCCCTGCTATGTTAATATTTGTGAGTAGATCTATTGCAGCTAGTTGTGTTAGTTCAATAATTTACTAGAGAGTACTTAAGAGGCAATTTCGGCGCGTTTTCTAAGTGCACAGTCCAAAAATTTTAAACGTGATTCATAGGCAGCCGTGTAAGGGGCCTGTTCTTTTCTACTAGCCAGTAATTTTTGTAATTTGTGTTGTTACTTTCCCCTTTCAATGTAAATCTTATATGTGGATTCCATACTACAACCGCATATTCCAAAGTACTACGTATTAATAACGAATGGTACAAAGTTTATGATAGTTTGCCGGGCTCTTAAAATCATTGCAGTTTCGTCTGACAAAAGCCGAAATTTTTCCAGGCCTTTGTGGCATATGATTTATGTGAGTGTTTAAATTTAAGTTTGGCGTCGACATAACACCTAACTCTCGAATCCGAACTTCCCCGAGCGGTTTGCCCTGTAAGCTATACGATGTTTATTATGTTTTTGTTTCGCGGAATTAATAAACTGGCACTTATCGAATTTAGTTCCATGTCCATTCAAATCACAACCATTTTTTGTATTGAGTTTAGGTCGTCTTGGAGCAATATGCCAATCATCGGGTGTTATAAGGTCGTTAAATCTTAATCGTCAGCAAAGATGAACACTGCTGTCTTGATACAGTGTGCATGTCTTTGTATGAAGATGATGATCATATTGGTCCTAGGTTGTGATCCGTGTGGAACACCAGAGGTTGCAATAAACTCTTGAGATTTGTAGCCACCGAGTGCAACTCTCTGTACTCTATCAGATACTTTATGAACGGAACCAAGAATAGCAGGGTCATTAATACCGTACAACTCATGCTTGTAAATTAAGATTTGTATGATTACTTTGTCACACGCCTACTGAGTCGTATAGATCGTCAACCTGTTTTTATTTATCTTCATCCATAAATTCTTGTGTTTAGGTTGTGAGATTTGTATGGTTGACATTACGCTGGGCAAAATCCATGCTGATCACTTGTAATCTATTTTTGATATATTGGGACAAAATAGGGGTAAATTATACTTTCAAAGGTTTTAGATCGTACGTTTAACGTTGATATCGGTCGGTAGTTTCTTACATCATTCTTTGTTTCTTTTTTATGGATTGGTAAAATATTAGCTCCTTCCAACTTCTGTAGGACAAGTTGAAGTCTGAAGGGATGTGTTATAGATAATTTTAGTGGGTGTGCGAGATATTTACACGTTTTTCTGAAAAACAGGGAGGATGCCATCAGACCACTGAACTTCTGGATTTTATTGAACGTAATGCTTTCGATAATAGTGTGTTCATTTAGTGTGACGTGGGCTAGAGACATTTGTTAATAAAATATCCTGCCTGTTCGCTACGAATTCTACACAAGGCTGCGAAGAGAATACGAAGACCAAAGTTCTGTTCGAAAAATTACAATAGCTTGAGCAGATGGCTGTGGTGTTACCTATTGACATTTTCAGATGGGACCCGTTCGGATTTAGCTCCACGCGTTTTTGAACAAAACGCAAAAATTTAGGGTCGCGACAGATTGAATCCTCGACTTCCGGAAATTAACGGCTGTAACATACTTCAAGACGACTCTCGACCCGCCTACGCTTCTTGCTACTCTAACATATCTCTATGCTTCTTATAACGTTTGTCCAGTTTCCTAACTTTCTCCTTTCGTTATAATTTTATCAGGATATGTGACCAACAGGAAAAAAGTATTTAAATGCTTTTTGGCTTGATTTTGGAACTGAGAATCATTATAGCGTAACAAGAATATTATACAATTTTCTACCATAGCATCGACATCCTACAACTCTCGAGCTCGGAGTACCAATCAAACTCGCCCAAACACTGTTACCCGCATCGTAGTCTGCCTTTCTAAATAGATATGTAAAATTTTTATTGTATAAAGATTTATCGCGCCATAATTCGCAAAGATATTTCTAGTGCTGTATGGTAGGATCAACTTGCTTTAATTTTCGCAAGCTTCAATTACTGTTAAATATTGAAATTATTCTGACCAAATCTAGTATCTTTGATTGTGATTTTAATTTCCGTTGTATTGTGTTAGTGAATTGATGACAAAAAATCGGAAAAAGAGAATCCCAAAATATTATCGGTATGGTCGGTTTTAACAGGTTCCCGATTTCGTCCAGCTGGCCATTTAAAAAACCCAAATTAAAGTCCCCCAAAATGACAACTTTACCATGTTTCGAATTGCATTACAACACTTTACTTGTCCAAATGAGGTTTAAACTTTCAATGAGACAGGGGAGGAATTACCACTGCACAAAATAAAATGTCGTAGAAAATTCCATTTCCGTCTTTTAAGCAGAAATCCATAGATCTTCACCGTTACTTTCTACATGTTCAACTCTCTGTTCTATAGATTTTAGATACTGCAATAAGTCTCCACCACCATTCCTTTGCGTTGAGAGAGGTTGATGCGATCTCTTCTGTAATGGTGTATTTATCCGTGAACATTCCCGTCCGCACAGTGTCGTCGCCATGTTTCGGTTGCAATAATCATCCATAGGTAGCTAGAGATGTTGCCCTTTGTACTTATCAATTTTAGTTTTTATTCCACGAAATTCTGATAGTACACCTTGATTTGTTAACCTATCTACGGACTAATAGTAAATAGAAGATTCTCATTTTACAAATTGTTCAGAGAATTGTAGCATTTGGTGTTTAGCAGGTGACTGATCATTTTTTCCTAACGATATCCGACCTGCGAATCCATACGTATCTTATTCCTTTTTCTTTTTGCAACAACAATCCTGGTGCGTGCGTGTAATGCTTTGTAAATGGGGAAAGTGTTCAGATACATATATATTCGACCTTGTTTAACCACCGTACCCCCAGATCGCCTTGAATTCATCTTCGTTTGTCTTCTTCTTATTGAACTTGGATACTGCAGCTGATTATACTGGTCTCTGACTTTTGGTTAACCAGCTTGACATTACCCGCCCGGGTCTCTTATGGTTTCATCTTTTCCGTACCCTTTGTGCATGACAATTCGCGGTCTCGGGAATAGGTCAGGGAACGTATTTCCGAGTTGATTACTAACAGAGTATAATTTTTCGGATCGATTCTCTGGAATAACCGCTGATTTCCAGTTGTTTTTCACGCGAGTGTTGTTCAGAGATTTATCGACGAGAAAGCATTCAACGTTGGATTTAGAGTACTGTTGTCTTTTGCAAGAGACTTAATTTTTTTCCTCGGAAACTGCTACATCGGCCTTACTCGATCGTATTCGAACTCAGATAACTCTAACGTATTCTTTAATTCATTAGGCTAAGAATATTAATAATATTTTTTAAACCAGGTATTCTCTTCGACTTGAATTCAGCGAGAACGCCCGTTTTTGGTTGAAAGCTTTTTTGTTTTCATATCCAACGCAATCATAGATTCCGCGCGGAGCCGAAGCGCCGAACGGTACATCGTTGCGCCCACCGGTACCAATGTTGGCGCCAACGCCCCACGTTGGTCCAACGGGTTGAGGCGGTTCCGTGACCAGCAACTGCCTGAACGAGTGAGGGCCATCAAGGAGGCGTAAGTTGGTAATGGGATGATGATAGTATGAGGATGGGAAGATTCCTGTCTATTTTCATTTTTCTCGCTCTGGGCACTAGGTAAAGCGTCGGCGTTAGTTCCCGCCACTCAACACTCAATGCTCAAAAAATGCTGCAAGCATGAACGGAGAAGCAGGGACTAGCACCGAGTTTGTAGAAAACATTGTGTCGCTGTGGGTTACCCGGGTGTTGCTATTATGTCAATTGATAGCGTAAAGACTTGTATGGTATAAGTTGGAAGTGAAAAATAGGCCTTTATATCACTTATTTTTTTTTCGCCTTTCGGGAGATTTTGGCTACTCCCAGATTACAAAACAATCGTTTGGCGAGAGATACGCTATTTTTAATAATATACCCTATTTGATTTTTTTAAAATGTTCTCCACACTAGTATAAAACAATACTTTAATAAAAACATATAAACTCTGAACGCACCGGCATATTCCAATTGTTTTTTCTGTTTTATTTGAGATATACAGTATTTGTTAAATTGAATTCGAAAGGTTGTAAGTTTTTCTTTGTCAACATAATGTCTCGCGCTCAGGCCAACCGCCAGATGGCGGCGGGCTCCGTCGCGGCGGCCGGTGGAGCTGTACAGCGCCGCGTGGAGCTGTGCCGTCTGGGTCTGCGCGCGTCGTGTGCTGCGGCCAACCGCGCCGCCGCGCTCCTGCGGCGGCGCCTGGTGAGTTCCCCTCAGCGCCTTCTGGCGTGGCCCGGCGTGCGGGTCTGCGGCCCGCCCCGACACCCCCCGCCCCCGACAGTGCTCCCCGGGGGCCCCGACCTCGCCTCACCTCCACCCAATACAAGGTCAACTACTAGGTAAGGATAGACCCGCTTCTTGTGCGTCAACCCCTCACCTCCTCCTGTGACTCTATCCTCCCCTCGGTGATGGGCTGAGCCCGCCCTGTAGGCTGGCCAAGGGTCTCCAACCTACGCCGCCAACTAGGATGCTCAACTTATGACGCGAGATAGTGTGTTAATAGAAAGTGGTGGAACTGCAGGGGAGGTTTTTCAATGCGTCATGGTTTCTTCCTGTGATATACATAGATGTCATCCCATTTCAAATGATTACCTGTGAGCGTTAATTGGTAGTTCCATTCATTCAGCCCGATTTTTAATGTTTTGACTAAACTATTAGATTAGGTCACATTATTGGGCCCGATTGAGTATATTAGTTACACTATTAATAGAAAAAAAAACAGATCAGTCCCGCTGAGCCTTCTTGCAGCCGGTCTTCTCAGTCTGAGGCATTAACTAGCGAACCGAGGTAATTCAATGCTATTTTACGTTCAAAAAATTAAGCTTGTACTTCTTATTTTGAATAAAATTGTTTTGACTTTGACTTTGACTATTAATTCGACTATTAGGTTAAGCCAGCGACTATCAGATTAGGCCAGACTATTAGCCCGACTATTAGATTAAGCCAGACTTTTAGTTTAGGCCAGACTGTTCCTCCCATTATATAACATGAGCTCGCGCGCGCAGGTGCGGCGACGCGTACGCGGCCATCCGCGACTGCTACGCCGCCATCCGCCTGCAGCCCGGCCACGTGAAGGCGCACTTCCGCCTCGCCAAGGGCCTCATGGACCTCAAGCGCGCGCAGGAGGCGCACGAGTGCCTGCTGTACTTCAAGGTAGGCCTTCCAGGGCTGAAGAGCGTCCGGAACTCTCACTTATGAGACGAAACACGCTGCTGTTTCGTGAGAAGTTGTGGGAGGGCGCGGTGATTACCCGATTCGAACCTGGCCCCTTGACATTGTGGCTTGACTCTATTGCTTCCGGTCTCCATTTTTATATGTTTTACATTAAATAAAAAAAAAATATTTGTAACATACAAAGGCAGAAGATTAAAAGAAAGCAGCGTCAGCGTATATTAAATACAGATTATAGCTGCACATTTCAAATTAAAAAGCAGTGGCAAAAAATATATTGATTTTTTTTTTTCTTTTTTTAGCTTCACGCTTTATCCCGCACATGGCAGAGTAGGCAGAGGGAACTGCAGGGACCATACGAAGTTAGCGTTAAGACACTCCGTTGCCTAGTCCCTACTTTTCGCCTTTTCGATTTTTTTAATTAATTTATATATACGTTAATTTATATATACAAAGTTAGATACTTAGTTTTCTTCGCACTGTTAAGGTGTCATTGTCTAGGCTTGTTTATAATTTGTAAATGATATATGGTTTTAAAACTATAACATTAAGATATCCTTATTAAACTTCTATACATTTCATTAAGAAATGTCTAAATTTAGAACAATTATATTTTTACGTTATATTTAAATACATTGAATTTTATTATTGTATTTATATTGACACTTAGCGAATGGTTGACATGTGTTTTTTTTTCTACCAAGTTAGCGTTTTCTACGATCGTTAACGCTGAAGGGTTTGTGACAGTGGCTATAGAATAGATACGAAGCGTTTTGGTTTTTGGCTGAGGTTTCTATTTCGAATCCAGTCTCGATTATTTCTATATATTTTACTTTTAATTATTTCCCGCACACGCAATGCCTCGAAAAAGGCGGAAAGCGGGGACGGAGAGAGCAGGGACTAAGCAACGGAGTGTCTTAACACTAGGTTCCCACGGTCCCTGCAGTTCCCTCTGCCTACCCTGCCATGTGCGGGATAAAGCGTGAAGCTAAATAAAAAAATGATTTCCCCAGGACAAATTTCCGAAGCACGCGGAGAGTCACGCCGTGTTTTTGCTACAAAAAGATATCAACACGGCGCTGGAGTCGATGGAGAATAAGCAGTTGTCGGATATGCGTAAGTTTATTATTATTATTTTTGTTTTTTTCCTAATTTTTTTTTTTCAAATTAGGCGTGACAAAAGAATAATTTAATTTAATTTTTAAGAATAGTGCCGGAAACGTGTGAGTTTATTTTGACGTGACAACGTCTTAAATTAGGTTGCGGCTCGGAGTCACATATGAAAAAGGTAACGTAACGATGTGTCAACTGTCACCGAACTATGATCGGTCCGCCGCGCGTATCACTTGACACATGTACAATGTTTTAGTAAACAAAATATATTTTCTATAGTTAAAATTTGTGCAATT
Organism: Dione vanillae; assembly: GCA_037178615.1. Lineage (NCBI taxonomy): Eukaryota > Metazoa > Arthropoda > Insecta > Lepidoptera > Nymphalidae > Dione > Dione vanillae. The sequence goes on from JAZFAU010000147.1 coordinate 869,641, forward strand.
TATACTATAATTATTAAACATATCAATAAATATTCTACCGAGAAAAAGACGTTGTCACGTAAAATTTTCGCCCGTAAAACCCACTTTACAGGCAACCATTTTTTTTTTTTAAATTTTATTTTAATTTTTCTGTTTTTGATTTTTTTTGTTGTTTTTTAGATGCGACAGGTTCTTAAAGTGGTATATTTTAATTATGAATCGATTTAAATAATAATCGACTTTTCGTTTCTTTGAACGGAGTAATTCTAGATATTGATTGATATTGATTTATATCATAATGCAATAATTTCTTTTATTGTAATTCTTAGGACATTTTGTAGGTAGGTAGGTTTTCTGGGTCCTTTATAAAAACGTACAAGTAATTTTAAATAAAAAAAAAAACACTTCCCGTTGACCTTGAGTTATGAAAAATAAGAAAATAAGAATATCCTAAAAATGTCTAGTAATTTTACAAAATTTGCTAAAAAATTCAACGAACGAACTGACCAGGAATAAGTTTAGAGTAAATTCATATGCGGTTGAAGTAAACGCGAGAGGTATAACAGCGAAATCTCTCTATAGCTTGCTAAAAGATCTCGGCCTGTCTAGAACATTTCTAGAACGTACTTCAAAGGCGGTATTAGTAGAATCATTTAAAATTTGGTTAGGTAGTAGGAGGAGCTCGGACAGTGAAGGTGAGCGTTAATGCATTTTAAAGGGGCCCCTTTAAACCTACACTTGGGTCGCAAGTCCCAAGCGATGCTCGGAGCTCCTCTTCCTACAACGCGATGGGCACACGCACGGTGAATCTCTATTCTCTCTTTTCTATCAGTTAACGTCATAAAGTTATTAAAACTATATAACTTGTACATTTTGTCGACTTAAAATAGGAATGATGACTGATATTGACTGTTCTATAATATTTTTAAATATCTAACTAAGCCGCAATATAAAAAAAAAGATTTTCTATAAGTAAATGCAATTTCGTTTTAACATTTTAAAATAGTGCCAAAATGGCAGCTAGTGTTGTGTAAAGCTTTTTGTGTCAGTTAAAATAATAAATATGTCAAGATAATGAAATAAGTTGTAATAAAGTTCCCAAGAGGGTGCCGGTTCAAATCCGACTACGTTGAATTTTTTTTAACATATAAGTTTTTTTTAAGTATTATTATTTTGTCTGTATGTACATCAGTTCTGTGATACCTACTGACAACAACACAACACTTGTGTAAAGCGTTTTGTGTCAGTCTAAATAATAAATAAGTTGTAATATGGTTCGCAAGAGGGCGCCGGTTCTCATCCTGTTGCGTTAAAATTTTTATGTTTTCTTTATTTATTTAGCTTCACGCTTTATCCCGCAAAAGGCAGGGTAGGCAGAGGGAACTGCAGGGACCGTGGGAACCTAGTGTTAAGACACTCCGTTGCTCAGTCCCTGCTTTCTCCGTCCCCGCTTTTTCTTTAAGTATTATTATTTTATTAGGAAGTGAATTCAAAAGTGTATAAGTAGGTAAATATGTGCATAACAAGAGTCAACAAAAAAAACGAATAATATACAATTATATCTATTTACGCATTTAGTTAGTTATTTGTAAATAAAAATTATTTTTGGACTTTAAAAAAATTGTAATTGCGTATGGCAACATTATATTTAAAGTCATTTCTTGTCCGTTTTTCTTCGAATGAATCTTAACGCTTTTCTTATGCAAATAAAAGATATTTCACTAAAGAAATTCCATTTTCTTGAGCGTAAAGAATATCAATAATTTAATGGTTCGCATCGACATTCAAAAGCATATTACTTAACGTGTCATAATTATTTTTATATGATCATAAATAAGTCAGATCTGGGCAAGTTTGAGTTCTTGGCCTTGGAGAATTCCTTGTTCCATGACATCACTTAGTTTTGTTCTTAATAAAACAAAAAAAAAACTGTGAAGTTAACAAATATTACTAACGACTCGATAAATAAATAAATAAATATTACGCAAATACTGTCACAAATTCTTACGAATTTTGTGACAGTGACGTAATGTTGTTTTAAAGAAAATGGCGGACACGTATTAAAAAAAATAATATTCTCAGCGTGATAAATGAAAATGAACACGTTTTTCTTAGAATGTTTATTTCATTTCAACGAATTAAAATATTATTTTTTGGAATTTTAACTATCAGTCATCATTCCCATTAATAAATTGATTCGAAACCCTCCTTGCGCGTAGTCCATCAACGTTTTCTTCAAAAACGTTTAGAAAACACCTAAATGCGTAACTCCAGTTCTAACCTATTCCCTCGCTACAGCCCTAGACGAGGGCGGGGAGGGCGGTCAGGGGAGCGCCCTAGAGCGGCAACTTCGCAGCGCCGCCCTGGATTACAAGGAACGTTTCCTGGGCCACTGCAACACCACTACCGATATAAAAGAGGCCAACTTCCTCGGCCCGGACGCCAGTTTCGTGGCGGCAGGCTCGGATGACGGTCGCCTGTTCATTTGGTCGCGCGGCTCCGGCAACATCGCGCGATGTCTGAACGGCGACGAGTCAATAGTGAACTGTGTACAACTCCACCCAGCTGGGTTGATGCTGGCGACTAGTGGTATAGAGGCTGTGGTACGCCTGTGGAGCCCTAGGCCTCCGGAGGATGCGGAGCCCCGGTTGGAGGACCCGGCGGGCTGTGCGGCCGCAGCAGTGGCCAATCAGCAGCGGATGCGGAGCGACCCCTTTGAGGCAATGCTGCTAAATATAAGCTTTGCGGGCGCCGAGCGTGATCTACACTCGCCGGCGTGTCGGCCGACTTAACGTTTGTTTTGGAGGTGGGTACTTTGATTTTAGCTTCTATATTAGCTTCACGTTTTATCCCTAGCGGGGTGGTCAGAGAGAACGAAGAACCAAACGCTGCGATGCCTGCATATATCTCTCTCTATTGCCTGACTGTCATTAACCTCTTCACACATGCTCTCCGAGTGAGTCCTCATGCTTTTCACGTGACTTTCCTCTAGTATCTTTGATACTGTGTTTTTGAATGTGTTGTATTTCTTAATCCCGTAAATTAAATTAATATTCGGATTATTTAATTAAACAACAATTAAACTTAACTTCCCTTTTTAATTAAGATAATTAACGAATTACAAGACGCAAGCCTTAATTTTTAAAAAACATGACAAGTCATATATATTACCACAGATTATCCTATTGTGTTTGGATAAATTTTACACAATAAATATTAGTTCGGATACAACACCCTCCCCAACTTTTAAAAGAAAAGGTAGGTTTAGGTTAATTTTACTGTAAATTTATATATTTCAAATAGTTTTAATTAATCTATTTTTTTCTTGTAAATTTTAACAAAAACAAAAAGAAAATTGTGTAATGAAATATATAAATTTTAACAAAACTTGTAAATAACAAAATCTGTAAATAAAGAAATTTATTTTTCTCTTATAACTATACATGTATATTTACTCTACACTTTCACTACAACTATTTATTTGATTAACATGCCTTTTCCAACTCAATCCCCCTACGTCAATATAATAAGTAGTACCAGGGATAGATTCCTGTATAATAGTACCAATAACCCAAGGCTTACATCCCTTTCTATAATCCCGAGTCATAACTTTTTGTCCTACTTTAAATTCTACCTTTCTAGAACCTTTATGTGATTGTTGTGCATTGTGTTGTTTATTTAATAAATCTTGGTATATTGGAGTTGGTCTAAATAATGAAAATCGAGTCCTGATCTCTCTCCCCAACATTAATCGAGCCGGTGAGACACCAGTGGACTTATGCGGTGTAGCCCTATAGTCTGCCAAAAATATGCCTACGGCATAGTTAAGGGACTTGCCACTTTCTACAATTTTAGTTATATTGGCTTTTACAGTCTCCACAAATCTTTCCGCGGCCCCATTTGTGGCTGGGTGGTATGGAGGTGTAAATGTATGTTTAATACCTAACATCTCACAAAAGTTTTTAAATTCTTGACTAGTAAACGAAGTACCATTATCAGTGACTAAATGAATCGGAAAACCAAATCTTAAAAAGATTTCTTTAAATTTGCTAATAGTTAGATCAGTTCCAATATTGGCCATTTGAAATATTTCAGGCCATTTAGAATAGCTATCTATTACAATCAAAAACATTTTTCCATATAAGGGTCCTAGATAGTCTGCATGTATTCGGTACCAGGGTGATGGAGGAATAGGCCAAGTCTTCAACGGTGTTTTTGGTGGGCTATTTCTATATGATAAACAAATCTTGCATTCTCTACATAAGTTTATAACATCTTCATTTAATTTTGGCCACCAAAAGTAAGACTTAGCTATTTCCATCATCCTAGTACTCCCAAAATGACTTTTATGAAGTTCATTTAAAATTTCATTTCTTAACATATCTGGTATAATGATTCTATGCCCCCAAAACAAACAATTTCTATCAATACTAATTTCATTTTTCTTTATATAATATGGTTTAATTTCATCATCTATTAATTTTTGATCTGGCCAACCATCATAGCTATATCTTAATATTTTTGCTAACATTAAATCTTTTTTAGTCTCTTTTTGTATTAACTGCCAATTAATAATATTAGTATTTAAATTTTCTATGTAATTAGTGCAAACTTCTAAATTTTTATAAAAATGTTCAGTATTTTCATTTTTATTGTTTTGTATAGGATATCTAGATAAATAATCAGCTGGGTTTTTGTTTGTAGGTATATGTTTTATTTGATAATTGAATGCAGAGAGGAAAATAGCATAGTGTTGTAAACGCTTGGCTGCCATCTTTGGAATCCCTTTATTAGGCCCAAATATTCTGACTAGAGCTGCGTTATCCGTCTCTAGTTCAAATGGTCTACCGTATAAATAATTATAAAATTTTGTCACTCCAAATATAATAGCCAAGGCCTCCCGATCTAGGGCACAATACTTTTGCTCCCTGTCTGTTGATTTTTTACTAGCAAATGCAATTGGTTTTACAATACCATTATGGTCTCGATTTGATAAAATTGCACTTACCCCAGTAGATGATGCATCACATGTTAAAATTAATGGTAAGTTTGGATTATACAAATTTAAATTTTGAGCTGTTGCTAATTTATTTTTTATTAAATCAAAAGAAACTTGGCACTCTTTAGTCCATTTAAATTTACCTACTTTTGTACATTCATAGAGAGGTGCTATAATGGTTGCCATATCCTTCAAAAATCTAGCATAATAAGTTAATTTTCCCAAAAATGATCTTAGCATAAATATATTTTCTGGGGCTGGTAATTTCAAAATTGGTTCTATATTTTCTTTCAAAATACTTACACTTCCCTTACTTATGTTATATCCAAAAATTGTTATATTTTTTCTAAAGAATTTACATTTTTCTGCTTTTAATTTCAATTCAGATTCTTTTAAAACTGTCAAAACTTTTTGTAAAGTTGTACACATATCATTGAAGCTTGATCCACACATATAAATATTGTCTATAAAAACAATTACATTTGTAATGTTACTTAATTTGTTACTCATAATTCTTTGAAAAGAACTAGGACCAGTACTAATTCCATAAGGTAGGTATAAGTATTTGAAAATGCCAACTTCAGTATTAATTACAGTAAGATTCTGTGAGTCAATGTCTAACGGAACTTGGAGGTAGGCCTCCTTTAGGTCAAGTTCACAAAAATATTCCCCACCTTGCATTATTTGAAAAATGTGATCTATATGCGGTAAAGGAAAATGATCAATTTCCAAAAATGGATTTAATGTGACTTTGTAATCCCCACATAACCTTACTGAACCATCAGGTTTTAGGATAGGTACTACAGGAGTCCCCCATTCACTATATTTAACCGGAACAATTCTTTTGTTCTCTAACAATCTGTTTATTTCAAGTTTGACTTTTTCTTTTAATGCAAATGGCACCTGACGTACCGGCATAAATTTAGGTTTAACATCATCTTTTAATTTCAACATAATATTCTCACCTTTAAAATTTCCCCAACCAGGAGTAAATATTTCTTTAAAATTATTTTTTATACTAGAAATAGGATCATTAAAATTATTTAGGTTTATTTCATACTGGATATTAGTTAAATTTAAATTTAAAGGCCAACAATTAAACACACTAAGCCAATTCCTTCCTAATACACGAGGTTGATTATTTTGAACAACATAAACATCTAATCTCTTAGTACAATTATTCCAAGTAACATTTATATTTTTTATAATTCCTACAGGGTTTGAAATAGTTTGATCAAAGTTTTTAAAATGAATAAGACAATTTTCTATATGTTTGTGTGGAAAGAAATTAATTTGATCATCTAAAGTTATGGTGCTCACCTCCGAGCCAGTGTCTAACTCAAACTGAATATATTTTCCTTCAACACAAATATTTATAAGCTGTGGTGGCACTTTAGAATGAGATGTTAAATTTGTATACATACTGAAAGATTGCGATGGCTCCTCATCACTTACAAATAAATTTTGAATACTTTTCTCAATATTACTATCTTCTTGAATTACATCTAGTGTCTTAGTATTCCGCACTCTACACATCTTGAATATGTGACCCTGCTTACCACACTCAGAACAAAACTTTGTTTTTAAGCTGCACTGAAATTTTGTATGATTTTTCTTACCACACACACTACATGAAGAAACCTTGTCATTGTTGTTTTTATCAAATTTTTCCTTATTTATATTAACCTTCTTTTTCCATGCTTTGTACTGGAACATATCTTTGGAATCTGTTGCAGGTTGTGTTGATGATGGTGTATGGCCAGACTGTAACATAGCACCTTCCACATTCCTTGCCAACTGCACTATCTTTTCTAATGGTAGTTCACTACTTTTTAACAATTCAAATTTGATTAAATGCTCTCTAACTCCATCTATAAATTTTTCTTTTACTTGGTCCTCGGTATCTTTAAACTCGCACCTCTTTGCTAATTTTTTCAACTCTATTATGTATTCTTCTATATTTTCTGCATCTTTTTGATTTCTGGATCTAAATATTGACCTATCTAATGTAGTAGATGTAGATTTAGTGTATCTTGTTTCTAAGATTGATAAAATTTCTTTAAATTCCTTTTTTAACGGTCGCACAGGTGAACACAAGTGATTTCATGTTTCCAAAACTTTAGGATGAAGATGTGTTAAAAGAAGAGGAGTTTTTTTCTCATCTGCCACTTCATTAAGTAATATAATGCACTCCAGTTGTTCCCTAAAAATGTCAAAATTTTCACCATTGAAAGCTTGAATTTGACCATAGTAACTCATTGCTGTTTTTGGAGTATGCAGTTTCTTTATTAAAGTACCACTCCTGATCAGTTCTCTTAGATTGTTTCTTAGATCTTCTAATTTTAAGTCTGTACTGGATAATTTTAATTCCTTAAATAATTCAATTAATTCTTCCTTTGATAATGCTTGAATCCAACCAGTCTTGCCTTTTTTTATGAAATCTATGTATTGCAAACTCAGCATAGCATAATATCTTTGCGTTTTTCAAAACTTATTGCGCATTACTTCCACGTGGTTTGCGCTTGGCGTGCTCCTGCGTCGTGAAGTCCGTAAAATCCTCGTCGCCAAATTTGTTGTATTTCTTAATCCCGTAAATTAAATTAATATTCGGATTATTTAATTAAACAACAATTAAACTTAACTTCCCTTTTTAATTAAGATAATTAACGAATTACAAGACGCAAGCCTTAATTTTTAAAAAACATGACAAGTCATATATATTACCACAGATTATCCTATTGTGTTTGGATAAATTTTACACAATAAATATTAGTTCGGATACAACAGAATGTTAACTGAAATCTCCCCTTACCTCAGCCATTCCATGTCCATTTGACAGCAGGTGAAGTTCTAAGTAAGACCCAGTAATCAATAAAGGACTTGACATTGAATTGATTGAACGACATTGAATGAGAGGTCCCTACATACCTCTTCCGCCTCATTCACTATCATTAACCTCTTCTTAAATAACATCTAAGAGGTTCTACTTTTTAACAAATTTTATAATTGTAATGTTGTCATTAAGAATGATTTAATATGAATACAGCGTTTGATTGTAAACGCGTTGTGTGGGTTCGATTCCTGTGCGGGGGAAGGAAATATTTTTATTTCTTCATTCTGGTTATACAGCCTGAAGAGGATGTAAATATTGTTTCTTTATAAATACTCATAAATTAAACCATATTGAATTGATATAATACTTTAATATTTTATCTGTGGTTAACAAAGTAATATGAAATTTTAAGTGATAAAAACATATGCTAAAAAAAAAATAAAATAAAATAATTTTTAGAAAGTTGCCACTTTTTTAATACATTTACTTTTTTTTTTCATTTTCAGGTTATTACAATTAGGTTGTTAAATAAAAAATGGCCGATCCGTATGTGATTTGTAAATATAAAATATATTTCTTTATTCCTTTTGAAAAGCTAAGCCAGTATGTTATTTTTTTTCTCTACTCACTCTCTTCTCTGTACGGTGCCAAGTTATTTGGTTATATATAAAGTTACTATAACATAATATGTATCAAAGAGGTCTTTATTTTTAATTTTAAATATATATATATATATATATATATATATATATATATATATATATATATATATATATATATATATATATATATATATATATATATATATATATATATATATATATATATATATATATATATATATATATATATATATATATATATATATATATATATATATATATATATATATATATATATATATATATATATATATATATATATATATATATATATATATATATATATTTATATAAAATGTTTGCTTTGTTTCACTATTTCTTTGTAATACTTTTTGGCTTAAATGTTAATGTGAACTTAATATATATTTATAACTATTTTCAGCATTCATATAGTAATTAAAAAAATAAATAAACAAGTGTTTAAATAAATAAAAGGAATTAAATAAAATAAAAAATCAACATGTATATCTAACTTATAGTCTATTTTGTAAATATATAAATTTTTAATTACATTATTAGTATATAAATATTACAATATATGATATCTTTATAGATTACCTATCACACACAAAGACATTAGTTAACATTTAATTAGCGTTAAATACGGTTAATGCCAGTTAAACGTTAATTGGCGTCTTTGTGCATATTAAAATTGGGCAATCACAGTTCATCTGTCAATAGTGCTTCTTAAAGTGAATTTCGTGTGATATATATATATATATATATATATATATATATATATATATATATATATATATATATATATATATATATATATATATATATATATATATATATATATATATATATATATATATATATATATATATATATATATATATATATATATATATATATATTATATATATATATATATATATATATATATATATATATATATATATATATATATATATATATATATATATATATATATATATATATATATATATATATATATATATATATTTATATCTATTTTTGTGTTAAATTTTTAAACGTATCATGTATACCTTATTTTTATCATGTCAGAGAATTAAAACATTTAATTTCCTTAATGAGCATCGAACCAACTACCATCGCGCTTAAGTTAGACGATGTCTAGGTAATTTAATTTTAAACCTAACGCTGATGAAGTAATCCGCCATTTTGAATATATTTAATACATTATATTTTTATTTTCTTTTCGTTTTCTATGCTCTCCGTTCTCTACTTTTAACCAAATGTCGGGACTTATAATATTTTTTGTCTTAATTTATTACAGCCATTTCTGATTTTGCTTTTCATAATAATAGAATCTAAGACTATAAATTTATTATCTATAATTGTTTTTGCCAACTGACATGCGCCATATTGGATTTATATAATCTGTATAGAGATTATGACTTTTTAATCTGTTACTTATCGACAAAGTTTAAAGAGGGTACGAGCTTTTTTAGCTTCGACTTTTTTTGTTTCTTTCATACAAATGCCAGGATTTTTGTTTTCATTTATTATTACAATATTATGTATATTCCAATATAATAGAGTTTATTGTGAAGTGATTATTTTAAAAATCATTAAAACTTGAAAGGGCCAATCGCGGATATTTGTAGTTCACAAACTACTCGACATATGACACTTAGAAACGTCAATTAGCATTTAACTAAAATTAAATTTAAAGTGTGCGAAAATTAGTGATTAAACAAGAGTTAAACGTTAACTGAGGTTACTATGTGTTGATATTATAGCTTATATTAAGAATCGCCTTGAATAGTAATAGAAATATATAATGAAAGTATATATATATATATATATATATATATATATATATATATATATATATATATATATATATATATATATATATATATATATATATATATATATACATATATATATACATATATATATATATATATATATATATATATATATATATATATATATATATATATATATATATATATATATATATATATATATATATATATATATATATATATATATTTTATTTTGTCACTTTTCTTATATATATATATATGTATATATATATATATATATATATATATATATATATTTTGTCACTTTTCTTATTTTCATAGTTACATAGGTACATTAAATGATCGAAACGTCATTAGTATACAAGTCAGTAGGATTGTGATAGAGCGTACCCATTATGATTGTTTATTTATTAAAAAATTCTGAATTATTACTTGTTGTTTTCTTTTAAAACCTGATATTCACGCATTATTTACTTCACATTGTATCCCGCAGTATATAGTACAGGGGATATGTAGTGTCTAGTTTTGGACATCTTTGACCCTGTTTTCTGCTATCCGTTTGTTTTTTTAAAGATTCACGCATTATCCCCCTTACAGCAGGGTAGGCAGAGGGAACACCAGGAACTGTGGAAGCCTAGTGTTGACACTCCGTCCCCCGCTTTCCGCCTTTGATTAGCGTTGATTAGCAGAACTCCTTACTATGATTTGCCTAGTAAATGGAAATGAAATGTCGATCTACTCTGAGTGGGAATCGAACCCACAAACCGTTGCGTTTGCAGGCAAATGCAGATGCCTCTGCGCCACGACGGTCCTTAATCTCTCTCCGACTGAGTATAGATATTCAATTTTCTTGAACAAAATAGGGAAATGTCACATGCCTCTAATCTATTTTAAAATTGAAAACACGCTGTTACTGCTATACGATGAAATATTTAAAAATTATCTGCTTTTATTAAAATTTACCTTCTTAAGTCCACAATATCTTCAAATCAGACGGAAGACGTCCACTGCTGAACAAAGGCCTCCGTAACCTCATCCATAAGTCCTAAATATTATTATTAGTAATTGTAAAGGGGTTCTCTTTATGTATCTTATGCATTTATTATCATAGAGCGAGAGAGTGGAGAGACACTCCGTACTTTACTCTCTGCCAGTTATTAGTGACCTTCCTCTAGTATCTTCGATACTGTGTTTTCAAAAGTCAACCGAGGTCTCCCCTTCCCTCAGCCCAATAGCTATCTCAATAGCCATTTGACAACGGGGGCGGGGTCCTAAGTAAAACCTAGTATTTCTAAAGGGACTCCCTAGAATCTGATTTAATTCAACAAAATTGAATGAGAATACGTCATAAAATTGGCTTTTAATAGACTTTTCATACATGTTTCATACATCCAAGAGGTCTTCGCTTTTTTTGTATATGACATTTTCAGGATTAGATTTAATTAAAATTAAACTCAAAGGTAAATAAATTAATACAATATATATTTAAAATATTTCTTTATTAAACTGTAAATGAAATAATATGCATACATTTACTGTCATGTAAGTTTTACATGTGAATAATTTATGTTGAGGTCATTAAGGTGCAGTGAGCGGTCGTGGGTTCGACGCCCTAAAAAAAAGAAAAAGAAAACTGAAAGCTAACGGAAGCAGAAGAAAGAAGAGGCTATCTAAAACCTATTATATATTGAGGATAATTTACAGAAATTCTTAACTTATTAAACTTAAGAACTAAGTATAATTTGACGTCATATCAAAAATATTATATATCGATACAATAAGGTTATAAATGATTTTCGTTTGTATTCTTATACATGAATAGAGGTTTAAATAAAATAACAATATTTGGAATTAGGTATAATTTAATTTATTAATTATTGTTTTATTTTGATATATTTTGAAAGTAACGTGAGATACATGAAAATATATAAAGGTGTGAGCTAGTAGTAGTAAGTTAAACGCAACAGTTTTTGAATTCGAATCCCACTCGGGGAAGATGGATTTATCTATTTCCATTTTCTTTGCTCTGGAAACTAGGCAAAGCGCGGCGTTGAGTTCACTCAACACACAATGCCCCAAAAAGGCGGAAAGCGGAGACGGAGAAAGCAGGGTCTAACAACGGAGTGTCTCAACACTTGGTTCCGATGGTTCCTGCAGTTCCCTCTGCCTACCCTGCCATGTGCGGGATAAAGCGTGAAGACATAAAAAAAAGCATTTCCAGTTTTCTGTCAGACATGTAGATAATCGCGTCTAGGATCAGGAACTCAGCCCCCGTTGGCGGTAGAGACGCCAACGGTGGTGGAGTTACCAGGCCCAGACACGGTCTCTTCTTATTTATATTCTTCTTTCTTTTCTTCTTTTTCCTTCTCTGCTTCTTATTTCTATTTATTAATGATATTGTCAGGTGACAGAAGCATCTCAGATTCTTCTCTGTAATAGAAGTCTTCCATATTCCAATCTTTATTTTTTAATAGCTTCATATTATTCTAAACCAAAAGACCACACGCGATAGTTGTAAGTTCGATCCCGAATTCGGTGAAATCTTAAGGGTATACTTAAAAATATATTCAATTTAGAACATGCACGCAATATATCTTACGTAGAACGAAAATGAAAGCCTTTTTAGCTTTTGTGAGCAATTAAAATAAGAAAATAAATAATTAAATACATACTAATAATTTTATATACAGAATTTAAATAGTTATATGACAATCAAAGCGAGCATTTACTTAAAGTAGTTAGACGGAGAGCAGAGAGAGTTCTTTCCGCCTTTTTCACTTGAAACTTCAAGAAATGATCAATATAATTCATATATTACTCTTATTTATAATTTAAACACGTCAGTATGGACGCCGAAAGCATTTCGTGTAGAAAGGACTAACCGTATACTTTTATTTTTGGTCTGATCCTCTTTGAGATTCCCAAAGGAACCGAAACGTAAAGAATTTAAAAAAAAGCAAAACACATGGGCCGTATTTAGAATGGATCGTGTTGAAACACATTCGATCTTCTTCAAACGAGATAGAGTTTAAATTTGAATGTTTGGTCGGTGTGTAGTTTGAATGAGTGGTGTTTAATCTAATATGTAGGGCGCCATTTTAATAAGTTGCAATTAAATTGATTGATTGAATTTGATTTTATTTTGTAACTCACAAATTTCTTGCAATAATCAAGAAAGTGTGCAAAATTTTTAATTTTAGAGATTCAATATTTGACATCGAATATATATATATATATATATATATATATATATATATATATATATATATATATATATATATATATATATATATATATATATATATATATATATATATATATATATATATATATATATATATATATATATATATATATATATATATATATATATATATATATATATATATATATATATATATATACATATACATATACATATACATATACATATACATATACATATACATATACATATACATATACATATACATATACATATACATATACATATACATATACATATACATATACATATACATATACATATACATATACATATACATATACATATACATATACATATACATATACATATACATATACATATACATATACATATACATATACATATACATATACATATACATATACATATACATATACATATACATATACATATACATATACATATACATATACATATACATATACATATACATATACATATACATATACATATACATATACATATACATATACATATACATATACATATACATATACATATACATATACATATACATATACATATACATATACATATACATATACATATACATATACATATACATATACATATACATATACATATACATATACATATACATATACATATACATATACATATACATATACATATATATATATATATATATATATATATATATATATATATATATATATATATATATATATATATATATACATATATACAAAATTCAATAATGTTAGATAAAAAAAATTCTTTAAGTCAGCCATATTTAAACAATGAGAAAGTCTTGAATTCTCGTATAAGATTCGAACCCCCAACCCCTCTCAAGTTCAGGAGTCAATATATCAAATTCAAATTAAAAATACAAAGCCTACAATAATAATGCTGATACTTGAAATGCTCTGATTTTTTTAGTTCTCATAATGAATCGACAAAATATCTTGCGTGGGCGCACCTACCCTTTTTATAAATAAAATAAACCTTATACTTATAGAAATAAAGTTCAAAATGTGATATTGTTATCGATGTAAATTGATCATATTAGTGTTAGACTGACGAATCATAAGAAAGTTGATAGCTGTTATAAAGAATGCTAGGACTGTATCGATGTTTTGCTTTCTTGTAATAATTTTAGTGTTAATTGTTAAAACTCTCCATTCTACGGTCTCCGCTAAAGTTTAAGACACTACATTTGATTGGCGGAACTCAATGCCGCGTTTTCTGATAAGCAATTAAGTTTTATATCGAATCCTACTGTATAAACGTATAGCTTATATTTAGAAAGCTTTATTATATATTTCATAGTCTATAGGTTCAAATTCATTTATTAAATAAAAAAAATATATAAGAAGATAATAAACGTTTAACTTAAAGAAAGAAGAATGTGCTAAGGTTTGAGTAAAAAAAAAATATATGACGCAAAAGTTAGTGGTAAGAGAGGTAAGGGGAGACCTCGGTTGACTTTCGGAAACACAGTATCGATAATACTGGAGGAAGGTCAGGTAAAAAGCATGAAGACTCCACGAGAGCATGTATGAAGACATTACAGAGGCGAAAGTGGTATGCAGGGACCGCAGCGTTTGGCGCTGCGTTCTCTCTGACTACCCCGCCAGCTATAGCTAGAAGATACGTGTATATCATAAACGGTTTCGAAGCAGTCAGGCTCATCTCCACTTTGCCCACTTTAGCGTATATATATGTATGTAGGTATGTAAGTATGTATGTATGTATGTAAATGCATATTTGCGATAGCTCACGCCCTCCATACAAACACGTGTTCACGATGCGGGTCCTTAAGTAATGGCCTAATTCATTTAAAAATAATAAATATAATTTTAAACGAAACGCTTCATTTGTTTGTTATTTCATTTAGTTAATTTAAATGGAGTAATAAAATAAACCATAGATATAATTTAAAGTGTATGAAAAATGAATAAGTCATATGATATTATTGTTACGTTGAGTTCTGACACTCGATATTTGAGCAGAAGGTGGAAAACGTAGTGTCTTGACACTACGTTCCCGTTATTTAACCTTTTTTATACGAAATATAATGGGAAAAGATAAAAATATACACATTTTTTCTTTCACCCAGTGGTTTCACTGTCTAACACAAAGAAACAGCTGAAAAGCTGAGAATGGAGTGTCTCTAAAGTAAATTTTCTGCGTTTATTAATAACTCAAGAGATGATATAGCGTCTTAAATTTACACCAAAGTAAATTTAGTTTTACGATTAGTTACAAATTTAGTGGTATATGAAAAGCTAGTAGCCATCTTCTTGCTTCTCCTTGAATTTCCTCTGCATTTTGGCAGAAGACCTTAACTTGTTTGATGACTTTTTTGTTCCTGAAACAAAAAAATATACATATAAATATATTATAAAATGTCTTAAAATAAATAAGCAGTAAAAATATTAAAGGAACGCTGTTTTAGAAAATAACAATTTATCAAACGTTAATATGCTATCAAAAAAATATACGATTTATCAAAATTGCATAAATTACAATAATTACAGGTTAATTTTGTGTTAAAGAGACGTTTCCAACTGTAATGGGTTCAATTCCGGAACTATATTTATTAACATAAACTCTATTCACCCCCTCTAGGACTGGGTACTATGAAGTATAAAAATTCTCGAAACTGATGAAAAATTGGGTACAGTAAAAATTGTTACTACATTTCTAAGTAAGTAATTAGCTCACATCACTTGTATATTATTTATGACCAAATCACTTGTATATTATTATATGGCTGATCTCAGAAGATCTGTTAAGCCTTCCACACGTATATGTCTCAGAAACTAACGATTATATCGAGATACCCTTACTGATTTAAAGCTGCTTTATAACAATATTTAAATTTTATTAAAATTTATTGTTGAGAACCTAGTGTTAAGACAACGTTCCTCGCTTTCCGCTTTTTCGAGGCATTGCGTGTTGAATGGCGGAACTCAACGCCGCACATTGCCTTGTGTCCAGAGGGAAGAAAATGGAAATGAAAAATCCAGCTTCTTCGAGTGGGAATAGACCCACCCATCCCACAAACCCTCGCGTTTAATTCACAATTTTCTTTGAATTAAAATGACAAGTAGCTTAAAAATGCATTACTATAGCATCTTATAATAACATTACACATACTAGACTAGAATTCATACGTTGGTAAAACAATAGAACTTCCAATACTAAAAACAATAAGTACCGAGTAATCTATGACAAATGCAGGTGGAGACAAAAGTACAATGCATGCGGACGACATAAATATTATAAAATATTAATTATTTATAATAATTATAAGTCTATTATGAAATACATCGATAGAGGAGCTTGTATACGTTTAGTATCTTTATAAGATACATATATATGTATATATGTGTGTGCAAATTACATATTGTTACTATGACGAGGTGTAGCAGCTTAATTTTAATAAGAAGATAAGGCGCAGCGTTGAGTTCCATCACTAAATACGTCATAATTTGAAAACTAAGTTAAAAGAAAACAGAGTGTTCTAACACTATATCTATATATGGTGGGTTGTGACGAAAGGTAAAAAAAGCATATCCATCACATATTAAGCATAACCATCACGATTCACAATTTTGAATCGGAAACGTTAAAATAAATTACAGTACATAGAAAACATCCCTGACTGACTGACTGACTGACTGACTTTCTAGTGTGACATTTTAGGCAGACCTAGCCTTTTTTTTGTAAGAGATATTTTAATTTTTCTAATATGGACTAAACAAATAAAAGAAAATAATAACAAAATATCTTATACCTAAATTTTTTAGCCATTGTTGTAAAAGCTCCTTAAAACGTAAAGCTTATTGTATTCAAGTGAAAAAAAAAACCCAAATCATAATTTTAAAGGCCTACCTTAATATTAGTTAAGATAAGCTCGTCTGAGCCTGATAAGAAATTAAATATTATATCAAGATAATTCCGACCCTCGCTCAGTTCTGAGGTCAATAGTTGTTATCGTTTACCTTTAGGGTTGTTTTATTATAATATAGGTATATCCCGTAGAAAATATACTAACAGCATTATAGGCTATACTTCTTGCTTGGCTAAAATGGAGAATGTAGTGTTCTGACACTAACTTCTAAGCTTATACCCTTGGCGTGGCGGAACTTAACGCCGTGCATTGTCTTATCTATGTGTTTCGGAATCGAACTCAGTCATCACATATCCAATCAGATGCAATTCCACAGAATTATGACGACCTTTTACATTCAAGAAAATCTAAATTTATTATAGATAATAAAAAAATTTCAAGCTTAGAGAAAGTTTAACTCGGGCTTCATTCGTGTCCTACGGAAGCATGCATCGCTGCATCGACGTTATATTTTTACGTTATGTACGTTTTACTTAATGTCTTATTATTATAAACTACGTACATAAATTTATCACTATGTGTGTAGTGGTTAATTGTATATCAAATTTACTGCTTGTTTTGAATTCGAATTCATGTGCAACCATAAAAGAGGTTTTCATCAAATAAAATTTATCAAATAAAAAGGCTTTAGAATAAGAATTATTTTCTTTTCTAGTTACATCCGTGATAGGCGAAAAGGATTTAGTGTCAAAACACTCCGCTTACCAACACTTAATGCTAATTGGCAAAAAATTCCATCCTGCGTAAAACTAATATGATTAAAAAAGACCTTTTTAATAACTATAACAGTGTATATATATGGAACCTAATTTCCTTTTTTTTAATAACCTCGAACAATTAAGTTACACCTGTACCTGGGTTAGGTTTTTGGCTGCACCTGCCTGCATTGTGCAATGTTCATAAGTTGTAACGACTTTTAAATGAAATCGAAAACTACTATATTGACATATCTTTCTTCAGTTACATATGTTTATTATAGATTTTGGAAAGAGTTTTTGTTTGTAAGTATGTATAGAGTTTTTAACCGTTTAAGCAAGATTGAATTTCTTCAGAATAAACTTATAAGGAGGAGATTCTAGCTTTCAAATTGAAATAATCACTAGCCTACCTGTTAAAGCGTCGATAGCACGTCGATACCCAAGAGCTTTGAAGCAAAGATAAACAAAAGTAAGAACGATATAAATTATTTCGTTTAGTTAACTCTTTTACTTGTCTTTTTATTTGGGTCTAAATTTTTTTATAATATACAAAATTAAAATCTTCATACAATTCGTTCTTCATTTTCAACTAGACTTTTATTAGGTACTTAGTAAATAAAGAGTTTAATTGGACCAATTTAATTTTTTTTACAGAAAAAAAGTTTATCAACAGTAGATGAAACGTCTTTTGTATACAAAAGTCATCATTTGAGATATAACGTAACATTATGTGAGTCAGACATTAGTTTCTGACCTCGAAAGAAAGCACAAGGTCATTTCACTCCAGTTATTACCATCGTTACAAAAACTCACTTGGCCTTGAACAAAGTCAACGATCGGGAACCCTCGCATCCGATGCATGTCTGTCCGTCTCGCTCTAACGCTTAGGGGAAGTGTTGCCCTCCCTCTCGCACTACAAACCAGCCAATAGGAGCACTGCGCCTGCGCATCGCGCGTTTGCTCAACTGGATCGATAGGGTAGTGCTTTTTTCTAAAGCTTTTATTACTTTTTAACCAACTTACCATAAAATGGTACCTAAATTCCTACGTTTGTTGGTTGATGATGTGAGATTTTAATTTCTTTTTAGCTTAATACAAGCAGACAATTTATTCATCATTCAACCGCAATGATGTTAGTAAAGATAAAAATAAATGTTTATTATTACAATTAATATTTTTTGTTGAGTAAGAAAAATAGGACTTTAAGCAGTTTTAAAAATATTAGAATTATAATTTTATAAAGAAATTTGTAACAAATTCCGAATTAGTGAAAAATAACGATATTTTCTACAATACCGTTATTTGAACAAGTGATTTTACATCTTACAATGTACATACGTACACTCTAAACCGAGCACAATCTATTATGTATCGTGTGTTGAATATATAATTTGAAGCATTCATTCTTATTCAGCGGTCGCTCCGTTCTTTTGTTTTTCTACTTTTTCTCCGCCCTGCGGAGTATTTACTTTTTGACAATTGCTATGGCATTCCTTGGGACAAACATTAGCGTTTGGGTTTTTGTCGGTGCGTTGAAAGCTGGAATCTCACTTCAGTTGACCGCTGAGGAACCGCTAAGGGGAAACTTGTACAAATACACGAAATTTTTAGTTTTTTGGGATACGACATTTTGTTTGTCTTCTTTCTTGTTGTTTTTTTAAGTGTCTCTCAAATAATGCCGATGCACAGGGTTTTGTTTAATTTATTCAATACTTGAGTTAATGCTGGAGTAAAATTATGAAGCTTACAGCTTTATTTTCTTAGACAGTTTTAGGATTTGTAACGTATATCTTTTTTTTCTTCTACTTATATTTATTTATAACGTTTCCACTTAGAATCAATAAGATTATCACATGTGTACGTCAAATAGAGCCATCCTGGTGCAACCTGGTGAGAAGAGCCCACAACAAAGTCAAACAGATTTCCGTAAACCTATCGTGATCACTTCACAAACATCATAGCTTTAGCACATGTTACATAATTTAAATCACCGCTAATGTCCATAGAGAACAGAGTGTCGCGTCACTAAGTTCCACCCACATATAAGAGATGAGTATAATTAAAAAAACCGGTATAATAATAAGATTTCATTACAAACATGTATAATATACCTTAGTCATCAAATGAGTTTGTATGTAAATGTATGGAAGCAGATTGTAATATCATGAGAGACGGGTTGAGCTTACCTACCGCTAGGCGATCATTCATGTAAAGAAGATAAAAAATACCTTATCTTAATTTTAGATATCCTTATCCTAGATAATGTGATACTCTCATTTTATGTTATCAGAGCTGGGAAATATTTTTACTTCATTCCCACTAGTGGTAATAGAACCCACTAACATCCAGTATACAGTCATTCTCAGTAAGCAGAGGTAACCGAACGTTAAGACATTCCGTTGCCTGCTTTGCACCTTTGAAATATTACACGTGTTTCGAAACAACGCTTAGCATAGTCTTTCTTAGTTGAGAAAAAATTAAAAAATACATTCTCCTCGATTGGGACTGAACCTCTTATCGTCTTGTTATCCTATACTACTGCGACATAAGTGTCATATATAAAGTTAAGATTTCTCACTAATATGATCACTGATATGCTACTGTTATAATTTTCAGTACTACTGTAATGCTTTTGTAGAAAATAAATTAAAAAGCAAATAAGTTCTACCTAAAGAGCAAAAATAACTAGTATAATTATATAAAGTTGTAACTTGGTATATAGATATTTTTATATATTAATGATGCAAATAAAATATTAACAAGTTATTAATATTCTTCATAGATAGAAAAAAGATAAAAAAAACTATTAAGTATTCAAGCTATTAATTAAATTCACGCTGAGCATATTTCAATCACGCCCTAGCTACAGCTAGACATTTACATATAATGGACTCCCACACAATCTTCCCATGGAATAGAAAATATTTCATAGGGCGCCGTTTCGCTGCCTATCGATTGTATTTTTATCACGTACGTCGAGGGCCTTTCTAAGTAGCGAATTTACTTTAGGTTGGTGTAGGTTCAAAATAATAAGTTATGCTACGTTTTGTCTCGATTTACGTCACTTGTTTTGATGACTTTTTTTTAGCTTTTTAATTCTGGAGATAACCATGCAATGCTTCGAAAGGAAAGCGGGAAACGGAGTGAACCGAAATAAAAATTTAACACTTCATTTACCCTAAAACGTATATAGCTAACATATTTATTAAACGATTCTAAAAATCTGAGCAAAATGTTAAATTTTACATTTATATTTATTTTTTTCTGCCTACCCACCTTTATGAGGGATACAGTTAAAAGCCTAACTATTGGTGTGGTTAAAAATACTTAAATTACTAAAGCAAAACTTAAAACACGTTGTTAACGACGGTAGTTCTATTCAAGAAAAGGTACTATAATGATGTTAATACGTGGTATTAAATGTCATTGTTCACGTGAAGCCTAATGGCTCTTAAAAATATATAGAATATATATTTAAGAAGTAATAAATAACCTGTCGGCTTTTTTGAGAAGATTTGTCTTTAGAAACGGTGGTAGTTTGCTAAGTTGGCAGCAATAAATATTTCTATAGTAAGGTTGGTACAATATTTGTGAGAATTTATTTGGAAAAATACTTTTTCCGAGATGGTTTCTAAGGTTCAAATCCCGTTGCGTTAAAATTTCTAACGTTTTCTTTAAGTATTTCTTCTTCATCTGGCCTGTATAAGCACTATTTATTTTCTTTTCTCCTTCACTCTGTATCTCGCATGAAGCGGGAAATGAGAACTCGGTGTTGAGATCGTAGAATCGATATTTTTCGTCAGGTGTTCATGAGGTTTACGTGTTGAGTAGCGCCAGTTTGGTGTTTTATTATAGTCGGCTTTTTAATTTGTTCACTTATTTGTCTTATATACAGTTACAGAAGATCATATCTCTTTCTAAACTTGGCATCTATGTTGACTATTAACCATAATCGGTAAATTCTATACGTCAAAATATATTAATGTTTTTTATATAAAATGTATGACAAACTGTAAACAAATCTGTTTGTTTTAAATACTTTAAAATTTAAATACAAACAACGGCAAGTGAAATTCACACGAAATTACGAAAAAAAAAACGAAGTCTACGCAATATTTGGTCGAAACGTGTTCCGTAAATTAATTTAAAGGAAGCGGGGACGAAGGGCCCTCGAACATCCGCCTGGAATTTGACACCCACTTGCTAATTGGTTGGTAGAGCTTTTAACTCGATGTATATATACTTTATTATTGTACGTAATTTTACATGAGTAAGACGTATATACAATTTTATTTACTAAACTAAAAATAATTAAAAATGTTTTGAGAAGAAATTGTTTACTTCTTTTGGTATAAAAACATTAATAGAATGAAATATTGAATATAAAAAGTCAATTCTCGTCGATGTCGTTATTCCTAAATACGGCGGAAATTATAGAACGGAGTGTATAAATTTTCTCTACCTAACAGTAGTAACTAGCCATTTTAATTTTTTTGGTAGCTATAAAGCTACCCGTCTTGTAGGTATTCTGTGTCATGACATTTATTGCAAAAATGGCGTAAGTCAAGTCGCAATTTAATACCAAATTTCTATGAAGTATATACAAAATAACTTTAATTTTTATCGACATTTTTATAGATATATTTAAAACAAAGGTCACATAATCTAGATTCTAGGTACTCATAAAAAGACAACGTACAGTGTGAAGTACAATAATAGCCTGGCAAAAAGTGCATGAAGCAACAATGACTATCGCCTCAGCCACGGTCAGGCCGGACCAGTTTATTTTTTACCATCTTAAAATAGACGAGGTAAAAAAGGACAGTGTACACTATATTGTATATGTTGCGTTAGTAATTTTTTTTGTGTACAACTAGTTCCTAACCCACGTGGAATTCAAAAGAAAACAAAAGTTTTTTTTTTAATGTTTTAGTGTATTGAAAGTGAGAAGAGTGAGCTTTTATTTTTATTTGAATTTTAAGTTCATTAATGAATTATCTACACCTACCTTCATTATAAGGGTATTCGAGGCCTAATCCTCATCAAAATCGCGTGTTTACAGAATTGTCCTAAAACGGTATTACAAAAGGTCAATATAGGGTATAGGTAGCTTTGTAGATAGGTAGATAGACCATCACTAGTAGTAATATTACTAAGTTACTGTATCATTGTTTTTTTAAATTAAAGATTAATTTAATAATAAATAGATTGTAAAAAATCTTACTAAGCACTAAGGCCTGAAGGCCTGAAGAATAAAAATTTGGATATTTGAATAACTTGACTAATGGCTAAAGTTATAGATAATTTAGTACATGTGTATTGCTTTTTATTCAACACTTGAAAAACAAAATGATAACATAATAACGTGTCAATATTATCTCTATAAAATATATTACGACTTAAAAATTTAAAGGTATATTTGTGAATAAATAAAAATTTGAGTTCCGCAACTTAACACGCATTCCCTTGAAAGACGGAAACCGGGAAACGGAGTGTCTTAACACTAGGTTCCCACTGACTACTCTACTGTGAGTGGGATAAACCGTGAGCGGAGTGTCTTACATCCTTCTATATGCGTGTTATAGCGTGAAGCGACTTTTTTTAAACAAAAAAGTTTTTAACTAAATTTTGTATAGAAAAATTCTAAATATCTCCTAGTAAATTTTATTAGATAATTTAATTTAAGACCTCACGCATCTGCATCCGCCATGTGTCCGAGGCAAAGACTTTATGGTATTTTTACAGCCATGGGGGTGTAAACGTTAATTTTATAGTAACAGAGTAACTTTGTTGCTTATCATTGATGTGTTTTTGGAATACAACATGGCGTAGTGGGGCCTGGTGTGGACAGAGCCGTGGTTGTCGGTTCAATTTTTCAGGTTGTAAAGAATATTTTCAGTAAATACTTACTTAAGAACATTTCTTATTAGAAATAATAATAAACAATTTTTAGCTTAAAAAGCCTTGTTATAAACGAGGTTTCTTAGTTCAGTTGACGTATAAAAGAAAAATTTACCTTGGTATCAACCATTCAAGTATTGTAAACAATTACTTAAATTAAATTCATTTTAATCCGTCCAGCCATTTATGAGTAATGAAGCAACAAACACACATATATAAGAATTATGCATATTTTGAATTTAAATAACTTTATCATCAAATTAAAGTATAAAAATATCTTATAAGATTCTTTAGAATATTTCAAAGACTTATTAAGACAGAGATGTACATATTTCATAGTGTTGTTTAAATATAGGGGTTGTGAAAGTTCGTAGCAGTGTAATGTTAAACCGGCTGCGCGACACAGAACTAGTGTTGGGAAGTTCGTTGAATTTGTAACCTTTTTTGTCTGTGCAACGTTTATTTTGTATTTATATTGTGTTTTAGAACAAGTTTCCTACATCTGTTAATTACATTAAAATTATTATATTTCTATAATATGTATCTGAATTAATAAAAACGACTACTTTTTTAATTTTTATATAGTTATAATTAAATGTCCGACAGGACGCTATTTTTTTTTAAATATTCCATTACGTAAAAATCGTAGTGATGTTAAACCGAAGAAAAACACCTTACAAATATCGATTTAATAAAATCGAAAAAAGTGAACATCGATAACATATCTTTATAATCGATAACAGCTGACAAACCCACATATGAATAAAGGTACAAAAAAGCCGGTCACTTGTATTGACCTCAGGTAGTAACCGCCAAGACCTACAAAAGCTGCCCTTAAAGTAACTTTATGTGCGTTTTACTTATTAATTATCCACTCTTATATTTATAAACTGTAATTGTCTATTTTTTGTCTGTCTTTTTGTCTTGGAATATGTCCTATTACTTAGAAGGAGCATTTTGTTGTAATTTGATGTTTTAAAGAAGAATGCAAATAAGAAACGTGTAACAAAATGACTTTATAGTAAATTTAAATACTATTTATATTTATTTTACATTCCCTTAAAGTAATTTTCACGCTTTATCCCGCTCATGGCAGGATAGGCAGAGGGAACCGCAGGGATGACGTGTACATTGCGTATTTAGTGGCGAAACTCAACGGTGCGCCAGAGTGAAGAAAATGTAATTAGAAAAATCCATCTTCCCCTACCCACAAGCTGTCGCGATTACAGACAGACGCTGCGTCTCTGCGCTACGACAGTCCTCACTAATTTTCACGTTTACGTATTTTGTAATCAAATTATTATACTGACGTCATTAATAATAAACTTTAGTTAGGTTTTTTTTTAGCTTCACGCTTTTATCCTGCATATTGCAGGGTAGTGTTAAGACACTCCCTTGCTTAGGCCCTGCTTTCTTCGTCCCTGCTTTGCCTAGTTTTCTCTTCTACTCCGAGTGGGAATCGAACCCTCAAACCGTCGCGTTTACAGGCAGACGCTTACGTCTCTGCGCCACGACGGTCCTCATTTTTTTTTTAAAAATTTAATTAATTCAACGTTAATTAATATCTATGAGACGTATATTATTCTTTAACATTACAACACCTTTATATGTATATATGAATAATTTGACTAAATATTTCTATAGCAGCTGCTCAGAAAATAATGTTAAAAAGCATTTTACTTGGTCACTATTAAAACGACCATATAAGATCATGCCTTTTTGTTTACACCAAGACTGTATAATTTTTTTTTTAATTTTCTATATTAAGTCATTACTGTTGTAAAATTTTAAGAAGTAAAACAAGAGACCAGTAAGGAACTCAACGTGGCCTATATTGTACCAGAGCTGACTTGAAGACTGACTTGAAAGAATTTTAGTAGATAAGTATTAATAAGTATTAAAACACTTTAACAGTAAAAAAATATAACAATGATGATGATGATGATGAAATTGATGATGATGGTGAAAAGAATTCTTAGCTTAAGTAAAAATGAATCATATGTGATGGATGATGGAATAACGTCTGACAGTAAATAGGTACGATGAATGTGGGTTTGATGACCGTTCGTTGGAGCAAATACTTTTTTTTTTAATTCTAGCAAAAAAGTGCAACGAGTTCGAGGAAATAATGTCTCTAACAAAAGCTATAGTGACCAATCATTCTGTCTACCGGTTTCCGAAAATATCTAGTACCGGGTGTTGTAATAACATATACATTACGTACATATATAAACAAAATTAATATTGTATATTTTTTACATAAAAAATATATACTGTAACAAACCTGACTTCATAATAAAAAAGTATATAAGTTGTAACAGTAAACATTGTAAATCTCACAACTGACCTACGCCAACTAAATTTAACTTGTAGCTATAAATTCGCGAACGTCATAACTCATAAAGTCAGAATGAATGGATTAGTCATACATATATAGATATATACACACATATACATATACATATATATAGATACGGAGTTCAAATTCGCTTAAAATAAAATAAACCTATATAAAAATTTCTACTTAGTAATTAGAGTCTTATGTCTCTAGGTATAAGGTTCGATTCCGGTCCAAGCGTTTCGAACGTTTGGACTGCGTCGTGAGATCTCGTGTAAGCTCGCCGATCAGTGACCTACGGCAATGCAAGTAAATGAGGAACGTAAATTACGGAACGAATATACACTATTTTTCACGTTTCTTCTCTTACTTCATTTATGGTAAGAGTTCTTCTTACTTCATTTATGGTAAGAATTTTGAAAAATAAATCAACGTAAAATTCAATACATTTAAAGCAAAAACGATGTTGACACCAAGTTTAAAATAAATCATAATTTCGTTAGATGCGGTGGCTTAAATGTCAATCAAATAATATCTAAATAAAATCGGCTTAGTAAGCTGCATTATTTCACGGAAAGCGGAGAGAAATGTCACTATCAAAGCATGGACAGCACGCTAAAATCCAATTAACAATAATTATATTATGTACCGGCGGACATTTGTACATATATCTACTACTAAAGTGCCAATATTTTTAAAATTTCAAATACTTAAATGTTAACGTGGCTTCTCTTGTATATTTAAATAAATAAAATAAAATAAAAAAGTCCCAACATTTCGTCTAGTTGTCGACAATTTTGACAAGTGCTGAGTGACAGGAATTAACTATAAAACAATTTTCTTTACCGAGTGACTGAAATCTCCGTTTTCGATATTATACCCATATTAGCACACTACCTGTTGAGTGACTTGAAATACTATACTTTCTAAAACTAAAATTTCCGTTGATAATCATTTTTCAACTTATTATTACTAATATAGTAGAAATTTATTAAGAAGCAGTCTAAATGAGAATAGATGGTATCTTCTCTAATTATCTGCATTGTAGGTTGCTAGGTTGCTTTAGAATATTCTAGTTTCTTTTGTAACAAGGTTTTACTGTTTTGTGCTTCAATACCCTCACCTACTTTTACATAGTTTACTGATTTACTTAGCGTTTCTTACGTGATTTAAAGAACATTTAAATAAGATAACCTTTTAAATATAATTTAACATTAAATTAATTATTAGTTAGTATGCACGATGGATATTTTTGTTGTCTAATATTTTTTAGGAACGACAGACAAAATGAGCAACACGTGGTCGGAGTTTGATGTAATTATTGCGTTAAATTGGTACTATAGAATTATAAAACCATTTTTTATATGAAAATAAAACATCTTGTCATTTTACAAAATGATTATTAAGTAATCTAGAATATTCTGTTGTAATAAAAACTAAACTAAATTACTCGAATAATAAATATATATACTTACAGAATATCAGAAAATACAAGAACACAATAAAAATCACCATTTTTCAAAACAAAAAAGCCATTTCTCTAAGTTAGAAATACACAGGCGAGTTATGTACGTGAAAGTGCGCGGCCGTGACCGAGTGTATTGACCTTTCCGACGCGTCTATGTTGTCCTAGGTTAGGTTAGGTGACGTGGAAGGCGGGCTTTTTGAGTTTCGAACGGCTTGGTTTTTAAAGTTTATAAATTATCTATATAATTTATTTAAATATAAATTTTATTTAAAAACATTGAAAGAAACTTTAATTTAATTTTTGTCATATATTTTTGGTTATCATAAAGCTTAAAAATTTAATAAATTATAAAAATATTTAATTTTTTATATACATTTATGTCGATAAAATCATAAGTCTAATTTAATAAAAGTTTTTTTGTATATTTGTATAACTAATATATTTCATCAAATGACATTTTAATAATTTCTTATTGGAAATAATAATGAAATAAGACTAATTTACAATTATTTTCATATATTGCATTGTATACGTTCCTATTTAAACGAAGACTTCCCACGATCGAAAAAAAAATTGTGTACATATTTATTATATAAAATTAAAAAATTGTTGGAAATCTATTAGAAAATTAAGGAAAATAAATTGTGTTAAACTTATTTCTATTATACAAATAAATACTTACGAATAGCCTCCGGGTAGATCGTGACGTCACACACCGACGCGGGAGTTTGCACGGGAATGGGAACTCAAAATGAGATTAAACTTAATACAACTTGAATAATATGTAATCGCGATAATTTTTTCATAGTATTTAATATAGGGTTTTGTTCGAGTGGGTGGGGGGTTCGATCCCGGCGTGCGGGACGCGCGAGGTCTAGAACTCCACTGAACAGGCGCGGTATCGTCGCCAGTGAAATTACGTCAGATAACCGCCGCGCGCGCACCCCTTTCTTTTTTTTCCCATAATTAATTTCTTGCGAGATTTTGGCGGTGTTTTTATATATATGGATCAATGAATTTATTATTTTATGCCAGTAATATTTTACCTTAGATTAACAAAAAGTGATAAAGGTATTTTTGATGTGAAAAGTAATTGACTAAATCGACTTTTTTTTCTCAAATTATGTTTCAATGACAGACTTTACGACAAGTATTTTAGTTTATACGTAACGTAGGCTATAAATATAAATATATAACTAAATTAATATTAAGTCCACGAAACCATAATTAACTTTTAACTATAAATACCCACATACAAATATAAAGAAATAAATAATTATAAATAATAACTAAAAACATACCAGAATAAAATTAAACATGACATATTTAGGCTGAATAAGATTCTTCTTAGAGCAAAATATTTCTAATACATTTTTTTTTCATATTTCAAAATGGACGCCGCATGGTCGCCGTCTTTCCCGCCAGACGAATACGATCCCGGTTACCTGCGCACACGCACAAACACACGAACCCACACAAACGTAGAGACGTGACACAGACGCTCCTAATGCTAGCGAAAGAGAAAAGGTTGTACGTGATTTTTCGATAACTTTGTTACATTTATTATTGTTTTGTATGTTGCTTAAATTATATGAGAATTTGAACTTATTGGATTTAAAAACTTATTCTTTTTCAATGTTTAATTCTAAATCATAAAAAATATTTATTAAATGGCTATATCTCATTAATTGTAACCCACTTTATTTATTATTTTCTCTACGATTTGATTGCTTGCTGCATTCATTGTTACTTTTAATAAGATGTACCATTCTCTTATCTTCTTATATGAATTACTCATCTTAATTTAAAATATTTATATTCTTACTTTAAAATACAATTATCAGTTTCAATTCATTTTAGATTTTCAATTTATTAAAAAAACTTGTATATACAAATATATCTCATGCTTTAAAAAAACCAAGAGCACTGAATAATTTTTATACTTCAAAATTAGACTGTAACTTAAATTTATTCAGCCTAAATGATTCCAATTAGACAAATATACTTTAAATTTATCATTTAAATCAAGTAAGATGATAAAATATATAAAATTCTATCGAATAACTCGATTTTATATACATATCTCTCCCCGCATCCAGTACAAGAAAGTATAAATAAAACATAACTATCGTTGGGTAAGGGACGTTGCCCTTTGCGTGTGTGTGCGTTGTTATGTGCGATCACGTAACTGTGCGCATGTGTGTGTAGACCTAAGTACACACGCACACACATTCACAGTTATACACACACATTCACAGCAATATGGATGCACTTACACAGTTGAAACAATTATTTTTTTTATCTTCAGTAATATCAGAAATAATAGAGAGAGGGTTGACGACTAAAAAGACACTATTCCATCATTTTATTTAGAAACAAACAAATATTCGCTTTTTGAATTATTTGAGATTTATATTTAGCTTAATTAACTTAGCTTAGAATTATGAACTATATCTAATAATGAACACCGCATTAAAATATACTGTGCAATTTTTAAATTAAGTACATCATATAAGGCATGTTCAGATTAAATTCTCATTTTTTCTTATAATTCAGGAAAATCTAATTTTTTTAAACGTATATAATCTAAATATCGTATAAATAAATTGTATTTGCTACTATCGAGTATAATGAGAGACTCCTGCGCTTAGATGGTGTCAATGACGCTGAAATAACCAAATTAGTTTTATTTCAATACAACTTGTTTATATGAATGGTGGATGCGTAAATGTATTCAATGCTTAGACGAGTTTTAGTTCTCATTCTCGTGGTATCACAGTATCGATATGCTGGATCTTGTTTAACTTTTTTTGTAAATAAAGAACCATTTTGTATTTTATATGAGATATTATTGTAGCATTACTTACATATTTATTAAATTGATTTGGTTTCTAGGTTGGATATATGTTTTTAATTTTTTACAAGATAGTGACTAGTTAGTTTATATAGCTCTTACATTTTATATGAGTAAGTTAAATAAAACACAATGTTGTTACATAACATGCAAAAGACAAAATTGCTCAATTGGTCGAGTCAGAGACTTTAATTTCTCAAGCAATTTACGATAGGAAAACATTCCAGTAGAGTATAGCTAGCATTTAATAAGAAAGTTTAAGGCAGACATCATTAAACGTTTTATGAACGAACCAAAGTAACTGATATCTATAATATTATAAGATAATAAAATATTATAATCGATTGTAATAAAAATAATAATCACTTGAGGACTATGCATATTCAAATTCCGCCAACCCACACGCAACCCTATAAGTAAGGTGGAAAACAAAGACTGTAGTGTCTAAACACTAGGCTCACGGTTCCTGTGGTTCCCTCTGCCTATCCTGCTATATACAAGATAAAGCGTGAAGCTAAAAAAAAAAGAAAATTTTGAAATAATTGAGAAGTTATACCCTAGATAGCGCACTATCTACGCTCAAAGACCACGCTGTCATGCTAAGTATCAGAAATGACACATGAAGAAGTTACTCTTTCAGCAGCAAAAGCAATGAGACATATCAAATGACAAATGATCAATACACTCGTACTTTGCGTTTTGCGTCTGCAGTTTAAGAATGAACTCTTAACCAGAAGAGCCCAGTTGTTACAGAATAATGTCAGAAATTCTTGAAGCCTGGACTTTTCTAGATTCTTTTAGAAAGAGACAGGGAGAGAGAAAGATAAAACAAATATCTATCGTAAGTTTTAAATTATTATTTTTTTATAGCTTCACGCTTTATTCCGGACATGGCAGGGTAGGCAGAGGGAACTGCAGGGACCGTGGGAACCTAGTGTTAGCGTTGCTTTCTCCGTCCCCGCTTTCTGCCTTTTTTCGAGGCAATGTGTGTTGAGTGGCGGAACTCAACGCCGCGCTTTTTTATCAATATTTATAAAATATTGATAAAATAATTAAAAATTACTAACTGACAAGAAATATGTTCAAATTAATTAATACGCGGCGGAAGTTAGAGAAACTGAGAAATCTATCTATAATCAATTAAGAGAACCCGGTTTGTCTAGAACTATCACCATTTTATATTTTGAACTTATTAATAATAGGCATAAGTTTTTTTTTTATTTTTTTTTTAGCTTCACGCTTTATCCCTCATATTGCAGGGTAGGCAGAGGGAACTGCAGCGACTGTGGGAACTTAGTGTTAAGACACTTCGTTGCTTAGTCTCTGCCTTCTCCGTCCCCGCTTTCCGCCTTTTTCGAGGCATTGCGTGTTGAGTGGCGGAACTCAACGCCGCGCTTTGATAGGCATAGGCATAAGTAATCATTTGAATTTGGTTACATAAAGGGACGACCTGTAAGAACGATTCTTAACCTGCTTAATTTGCTTTGAGCTTCTCTTCCTGTCCAATAAGGTTATTTTTTTAGTTTTTTTTTCAGTTCATGTTTCAGTTTTATTTCTGTAAAATAATTTATGTATATTTATATATATTCGAAATAAATTTGTAGTTGAACGATGTCTGTATATGGATGGTATATTAAAACAAGTCTTCAGCGTAGACTAGACAAATTTAATATTTTTTTTATTTATATATAAAATATGTCCTACAAAAATGTGAAAAATTATTACTTTTGACATTTTTGTAGGACATTTCAAAAAATTATCTAAATTATAATATTTAATTACAAAAACACTACTAAAGTAAATCTACACACTGTCGGTGTAACAACCGGCCGCGTCTTAGTGTGCGTTAGAAGTTATTTCACTCCGTTCTATGTAAATAGCCCACCATAATTACGTGAAATGAACTTCATACTCTATGGTGTATATAATAAATGTGTCTATTTTGCAAACAGGTAGAGAATTTAGTGATAAACTCTCATCTCTCTCATCTCATTTTCATGAAGGAACTCGAAGCCGCGATTTTTTTATACATTTTTTTAGGCTATCGTGGGTCTGCGGTAGTGTTAAATTATAAATGCGACAGTTGTAGGTTCTATTTTCATTTGGGAGATAAATTATCTGAATATAGAGAAGTTGAGGATCGTCGTGGCAGAGAGGCGTGAGTGTCTGCCTGTAAACGCGACGGTTCGAGGGTTCGATTTCCACTCGGGGAAGATGGATTTTTCTATTTCCATTTTCTTCGCTCTGGAAACTAGGCAAAGCGCCGCGTTAAGTTCCGCCACTCAACACGCAAAGCCACGAAAAAGGCGGAAAGCGGGGACGGAGAAACCAGGGACTGTCTTACTGTCTTGTCTTGTCATCGGAGTGTCTTAACGCTAGGTTCCTACGGTCCCTGCGGTTCCCTCTGCCTACCCTGCCATGTACGGGATAAAGCGTGAAGCTATAAAAAAAAAAAGAGAAAGTATGAGTGAGTGATAATTCATGCCTGCCTCTGCCTATATAACGTAGTAAAGGTAAAAAAAGGCTACAAGGTAATTCAATTATTGTCATAAAATAGAAAAATTCTAAAATAAATGTAAATAAAATTCTTAATATATTAAGAACTGTAATGTTTTATAAACAATTAATTATCCATCATAGATTCACGACAGTGTTGCCACTGTACAATAAATTGTCTTATAACATGAAGTTATTTTGCTATACAAAATAGTCTAGTGTTAAGACTCTCCTTAGTCTAGTGTTAAGACTCGCCTAGAAATATAGTGTTAACACTCTCCTTAATTAAATTGTTATACTATTAAGTATATTGCGTATTATTACTAAATTTGATTTAAAATCTTTTATTCTTTATTATTTTTTCCTGTGTTTTGCCACACATTTAGCCTATTAACTAGTAAGTCCTAATTGACCTTTGCTACAAATTTGACAAGTCTCTTTTCCTACTCACTCTATATGTCAAATTTGACATATCCAAAATGTTAACGTCACAATTTTGTTAAGTAGCAGAATATAGATTATAACTTTTGGATGAGGCAAAAGACTTTCATTAAAAGTATTAACAATCGTATACCTGTTTCTAATGATACAACTTCAAATATCAATTTGAATAAATATTAATGTTTAACTTTCACGTTTGTTCCGGTCTTAGAGGAAACTAGCTTTGTTACGCCCACAAGATGTTATAAGAAAGGTGTGGGGTAAAACAATTCGGCCAAAGCATCACATATAGATAGAAGCTTTTTGTTATCTTCAGGCTTTATCCTGCAGAGGGAGCCTAGTGTTAAAACACTCCGTTCTCCGCTTGCCGGTTTATGAGACATTGTGCGTTGTGCGCTTTGATAGAGAAATTAACATGTTTAATAACATTACACCGACTGTAATCGAACCCACATCCTTCATATATATATATATATATATATATATATATATATATATATATATATATATATATATATATATATATATATATATATATA
Source organism: Dione vanillae (assembly GCA_037178615.1). Lineage (NCBI taxonomy): Eukaryota > Metazoa > Arthropoda > Insecta > Lepidoptera > Nymphalidae > Dione > Dione vanillae. The sequence goes on from JAZFAU010000147.1 coordinate 903,760, forward strand.
TATATATATATATATATATATATATATATATATATATATATATATATATATGTATGTATATATATATATATATATATATATATATATATATATATATATATATATATATATATATATATATATATATATATATATATATATATATATATATATATATATATATATATATATATATATATATATATATATATATATATATATATATATATATATATATATATATATATATATATATAATATATATATATATATATATATATATATATATATATATATATATATATATATATTCAATCTCCCAGTTACGATCATCGCGTGTATAGTTAAGCATCAACTAAGCTATGATAGCATTTTTTTAAGCCCAAGCACTTATTCGTAATGTATTTAAATGATATTCCAGTAGTTTCTCACGTCCGATGATAATTAAAATAAATGTATTGCAGAAAAAACGCTCAGAATAACTTCTAATAGGGGACTTGTCCTAACATAACCGGACTTGTTAGAAATGTTGTTGGCATTACTGATTGTGTAGTGAGGGAAAAAAACGCCGCGTGTCAAACGTTCTGAGAAGGCCGTGAAGGGTTAAGGTAATATTTGACTGGTAACGAAAAGGTTATGGGATCGATTCCTACTTGGGGATAATTACTTATTTTCATTTATGATCTGAATGTCCGACCATCGTAGCGCAGAGGCGTAACGTCTGCCTGTAACGCGACGGTTTCTGAGTTCGATTCAAAATCGGATAAGATGGATTTTCTATTTTCATTTTCTTCGCTCTGGTAACTAGGCAAAGCGCGGCATTGAATTCCGCCACTCAACAGTCAATGCCCAGGAAAAGGCGGAAAGCGGGGACGGAGAAAGCAGGGACTAAGCGACGGAATATCTTAACATTTCATATGGTTCCTGCAGTTCCCTGTGCCTACCCGGCCATGTGCGGGATAAAGCGTGAAGCTAAAATAATCTAAATGTCTCGAACATTATGCGGAAAGTGGATAACAGAGTGTCTAAGTGCTATGTTTTCTCTCTCTAGAATAATTTCGTTTCACGTTATATTGTTTTTTGTTAATAATGTTTAAGGAGGGAAGCCTAATTAAAGACGAACGCCATTCACCATTTTTGTGTTATTTAGAGATATTGCATTATGTTTGAAGAATATGAATGCATCAATAATTATTTTACAACTCCTGACCTAACTTAACTATATCGTTTTTTATTTACAAGTATTTATATGCACATTTAAAAATATTTATATATAATAGTAATTCTATATATTTGTCATTATTCTTGACGGTCTCATTCTTTTATACTTCTTAAGGCTCGAGAAGAGAAATATGTACCTTATATAAAATTTTATATAGCGTTTTATTATCTCACTATGCGTCGTTAGGCATTCACTAGGTAATGGATAACGCATACAACATGCGCTTCATCTAACCACAAGTGAAGAGAAAAAAAAAGGAAAAAAAAAATCCATCAAAATCCATACATTTCGTATGACAAGTTATTTATAGTGTATTTTATTTTAATGGGAACGTTGAAATAATATTTATTAGTATTTATTAGTAGATATTCATTGCCTTAAGACTCTCCTTGTCTTCTTCTTCTTCTTCTTTTTATTAATGGCGACTCTCCTTGTACTGTTTTTGACATTGAGTTTTGTCATTGACATTGACATTTTGAGGTACACTTAGGTTCTTTTTTTTAGCTTCACGCTTTATCCCGCATATGGCAGGGTAGGCAGAGGGAACTGCAGAACTGTTCTTTTTTCATAAATAAAAATTAGAAAATCGTCATGAATCAGTGGCGACAGCTTTTGTCTGCTAGCAGACAATTTGCCTGTTGGATTTCTACTCGAGGGGATAGAATTAATTTCTTCACACAAATGAAATGATTTTTAGGTCTACTCGACACGCAATGCCTCGAAAAGCTGAAAGTGGAGAACGGAGAGTCTTAACGCTAAGTCTCAACATTGTGTGAATTAGCGTAACTTAACGCCGCATATCTTATTATAAAAATTAAAATCGACGACTAGGATCATCGGAGAAGATAAAAATTAGAGTAGGCCTCTCTCTCTCTTTATTTAAGAGGTACAAAAGACACGAAATCATAACTAGATTCTATCTGTCATAATAAAATTAGGTTCTACCCATCTGTCTCACAAAATACAGGAAACTCTAAACATAGGCAGTATACTCGTATACTAGCTTTTGGCAAAAATACTCAAATTTTGCGGTATATACTAGCTTTTGGCAAAAATTTCAATTAACGAGGACCGTCGTGGCGCAGAGGCACAACGTCTGCCAGTAACGCGACGGTTTCTGGGTTCGATCCCCAGTCGGAGAAGATGGATTTTATATTTCCATTTTCTTCGCTCTGGCAAAGGCAAAGTGCGGCGTTGAGTTCCGCCACTCAACACGCAATGCCTCGAAAAAGGCGGAAAGCGGGGACGGAGAAAGCAGGGAACTAAGTAACGGAGTGTCTTAACACTAGGTTCCCACGGTCCCTGCAGTTCCCTCTGCCTACCCTGCTATGTGCGGGATAAAGCGTGAAGCTAAAAAAAAAAAAAAAAAAACAATTTTTTTTACTCGAAAAGCTTTTTAACACAAACAACTTTCTTTTCGCCGTATCCAAACATCAGATTGTTATAATTAATGTGCTCTAATTAGAAGAAATCTGTCTCCACAAGATTGACAGATGATGCCCAGAAAGACTTTTAGGGCATACCGAATTCCAGACGTGGCTCTTCAGTATAGGCAGGCACGTGATAAATTAAGAAAAGTTTTAAACTTTTTTATTTCAACGTCTGGATGTATTTGGACGCAGGTATATAACTATACAGCCTTATTTAGTTTGGGAATAAGTATTTTTACGTGGTTTTTTTAAAATATTTTAAGATTAAATAAAATTTAAAAATGTTTGAAGATGGTCGCAGGTTTGATTTTGACTGTTACAATTGTATTTTTTTTTATAATTGCATTAGATATAATATGTTTATACTAAAACAGTGTGATATTTTATTTTAATGAAACCTATTTTGTCGTCATTATTATTATAAAATGAAATATGTTTAAGATCGTCGTCGCTCAGAGGCGCAGCGTCTGCCTGCAAAAGCGACAGTTATTGTAGGGAAGTGTTTTAACACTAGGTTCCCAAGGTTCCTGTAGTTCCTTTTGCCTACCCTGTTATATACGGGATAAAGCGTGAAGCTATAAATTGATATATAAATAGAACAAAATAAGTAAACCATGACTAATCCTCGTCATACGTATCGAATGTAAAAATTATTTAGATTACAATTAATTTTCATATAATTTTATTAAAGAAAAAGATAATGCTTTATAGATAACGGATAGTTTCTTATCACTGGTTTCTTATCACACATACCTACTACGACATGCGTGAAAATGATAATATCAAAAAAAAAACAACAACTCTCCAAATAGAAGGCCCTGAACTTACGCGAAAGCATGAATTATTGAATAGTAGGTACAATTTATACAACGTCTGATATATTAAAACTGAAAATGTATTTTACGACCGTTTATATTTAAATAATTCACTTTTCTACAACATTGTTTGGTTTGTAACTGATAAATTATTGTTATAATTTCACGCTTTATCCCGCAGCAGGATAAAAAACAATTGCCCATTTAAATTAACACGCTTAACACGCAGCTTGTCTTAAGATAGTGATACCGAACGGGAATCGAAGTCAATCGTATGACTAATATTTGCTGTTAGACGCTTAAGCACTAAGCTACAACGGCTTAAAGTAATAATAATATGTAAAATATTAAAAATATGTTGCCAGTATATATTTTTACCCTTTCAGTGATATTATATGTTAGATAGTATTGGATATATTTTATAACTCTGAAATTAAAAAAAAAAATTAAAATATACATAGAGACAAAATATTATATATATGGAGAGAATAAGTTGGTCGGAGTGACTAATTACTGGGCTTATGTTTAAAAAATATATAATAATAGAAATTTTAAAATACAATTTTAAATAAAAAATATCCAGACGCAGTAAGGCTGACTGACTGGCTTGGGGAAAATGCAATTTAGTAGCACAATGAGTTTCTCAATTTATCACTAATAACTAATACAATACAATACAATTTATCACTAATAACTAATATTTCTTAAATTTGTATAGAAAACGGAGAGCAGAGTGTTTTAACTCCACGCTCCGGTTTATTTAATATATATAAGATATAGAATGACTCTAAGAGAGTTATAAAGAAGCTTCATTGCTACAATTCACAAGTTAGCCGTATTATAAACGTTTAAAACGCTAAAGTAAATCCTACAAAGGTCCCATAGGACGCGGGGGATAACTAAGCGGGTTGTTTAGCAGAGTACAGTGCCCTTCAAGCCGACGCGACCGGTTTCTAATCGCTGTATCGACCGAAGAAAAACTTAGAATAAGTACATATATTGTAGGGTTAGCAGTTGGCGGTGGTATTTATTTTAAATTATTATTATATTAAATTGTTAAATTTTTGTTTTGATGTTTGTTACAGAAGAAAAACGGTATTATATATGCTTAGGGATTATTTATATATGTTTTCTATATCACAAAGTTACCAACTCTGGTATATATGTGTATATACATATATATTAAAAAATAAATAAAATTATCTATTCTTTGCACATTTTGTATGTGTGTATGTTTGTCACTTGTAATCTCCTAAACATATTGTTAAAGTTTTATCTCCATTTATCTCCAGTATATTGGGGAAAGCAGAGAACGGAGTGTCTTAACACTAGGTTTTCACAGTTCTGACAGTTGTCTCTGCCTGTCCTATAAAAAAATTGAAGAATAGAAAGAAGATGTGAGAGAAACATATAACTCAACGTAGTGCTTTGTCTTTCCTTGCAGTCGTTGTAGATCTGTCAATTATCGTGCGCAACCAGGTGCAGCTATGCAGCGCTACTTTATTATCGAAAATTTAAAATTTTCATTATTTTTATAATATATTTGACCTTTAAGAATGTACAGAGCCGCAACGTCTGCCTGTAACGCGACGGTTTCTGAGTTCGATCCCCAGTCGGAGAAGGTGGATTTTTCTATTTCCATTTTCTTCGCTCTGGAAACTAGGCAAAGCGCGGTGTTGAGTTTCGCCATTCAACACGCAATGCCTCGCCTACTCCCTCTGCCTACTCTGCCATGCGGGATAAAGCGTGAAGCTAAAAAAAAAGAATGTACATTACCAACTTCAGTACTTTGGTGCGTGAATTATGATGCAAAAAGCCTTTCCAAGGTATGAGTAAGGATTTTTACGTTTTAGTATAGTATAGTGTAAACATACCATTCTATTTTATAATACTATTAACTTCAAACAGTCGAGGCTTCCGGGCCATGATACCAAGTAAACATGGCCGAAGAAAAAAATTAAATAAGAAAAAACATTAATAAAATTTCAATTAATATAGATAATAACTATTTATATACGTCTCTTGGCTTTTAAAAATTAAAACAAAAGTTCTTATAAACTAAGTATATCGTATAAAGCAGTTAATTTAAGTAAAGAAATGTAGTGTCAAAACACTCTCTCACATATTGTAAAGTAATGAGGACTGGAAACTGAGTTATTTTCAGTTATATAATAATTACAAAGCTAACCCTAATTTAGAATGAGACTTTAAAAGCTTGAGAACAAAATGTTAAATATGAAAAAAGCTCAACTTTTTTTAAACACCTTACTTAAAGTTTCATGGAAAGCATTTTCTTCAAATGGATATTATAATTGCTCACTCAATGGTATTTGATATTTGACAATGACTGTACCATATACAGAAACGAAAACGAGAGTGTCTAAAAAGCGTTATGATATATGTTTAAAAGAAAAGTGGAGAGCAGAGTCACTTACCATATTTATATATATAGATAACATTTGAAGAAATAATTTTGATCTTCATATTTAAATTTAGAGAAACTAAATAACACTTACTTGAATTTATATGTATGTATATGTAAAATTAGGTACTTGCCAATGCCATTAAAATAGGAGGAGAGCGGAGAGAGAAACGGAGGGTTGTATTCACGACGTTATCTTCTTTAAATAATAACCTAAAGTCTGTAACTATTTTATATTTTTATAAATAATATTTCTAACGTTTTTGAGTAACAACCCTGTTCTAAGAATAGGTACCTATAAGCAAATAGTAAAGGCTTTGCTGATTTTCATTTTATTTTATTTTTTTAACTCAACGCATTCCTGCTTCGAGTGCAGAGCAATCGCAGGACGGAGTGACCGATTTCTACTCTCTATGGAAAAAGAGATAAGGCCAGTATGGGGAGATGTGTAATTTTATTTCAAGTTTCTTCTTCTTCGGCAAAATTTAATAATTTTTATTTAAAATAATGAGTATAACATATAGTTTGAATATTTCATATTATGTCAGTATGATTTTTAGAGTTTTATATGTTTTCCACATTCATTCTTTATCCCGCGTATAACTATACCTACTGTCTTTACTTCTATGATTTTACAATACATTAATACATTAGGTAGTTTTAACATAACAAAAATACATATATCACCCAAGAAAACATATATGAAAACTGAATTTTCTTTAACAACATATACATATATATGATACATATGTTTAGACTTTAGACACTAATGTTCTGACATATGGAATGCTGCTCTGTCTGCCAGTGTTTTTGCACTACTCCAGTGAACCTGTTACCCCCCTCTCGCCCTCCCCCTCGGAATACCATAACCGCCATAAAAATTTCTATAGTTTTAAACCATGCTATAAGAATATAGAGGTGTTTTTTCAAAGAAACTCTGTATCGGTTAAGTTTTCTTCGGAACGATTGACGACGGATCAGCGACACTGTAAGGTTGATTGGTCGTCATTTTGATTTGATTGTCACTAGTTTACTCGCAATATATATATATATATATATATATATATATATATATATATATATATATATATATATATATATATATATATATATATATATATATATATATATATATATGTATATGTATATGTATATGTATATATATATATATATATATATATATATATATTATATATATATATATATATATATATATATATATATATATATATATATATATATATATATATATATATATATATATATATATATATATATATATATATATATATATATATATATATATATATATATATATATATATATATATATATATATATATATATATATATATATATATATATATATATATATATATATATATATATATATATATATATATATATATATATATATATATATATATATATATATATAATTTGGAATTAATTTCCACTACTCAACGCACGATGTCAACAATCTACTAATTTGAAATTGAAGAACGTAATATTGATAATTTATTGAAAGAAAATCGAAAAATATGGAATGAAACCCGAAGAAAAATTGAAGAAATTACCGCACCTTTTAGAATGTACATTACGCCTATATAACAATAGTCTAGTGTTGAGAAATATTAAAAAACTAGAATAAAAGAAATACCAATGCGTTTTCACAAATGGCCACAGAATATATAGATTCTTTATTTATAAATTCTGGTCATACGTAATTTGACCAGAAAAATCAATTTTTTAACACTACGTCCACTGGATGAGACGAAAAATGGTCTAAATAAGGTAAGGTAAAATATTAGAAATGTGGAAGTAGCGACAGGTTTACTTACTTGGCCTTGAGGAGAAATGCCGACATCGGCGAAAGTACTCAACTCGAGCGTTTGTACCTGCGTTTTTGTTATAATTGAGGTGTTTTGCAAATAAATGTTTCTGTACATGCATTATTATTATAAAATAAATCAAACATTGCTTTAATAAATAACCAATTGATTGAAATTAGCTTAATTTTTTTTGGGATTTTTTTGTTTAAATAATTTTCGTAGTACTTTTGTTTAGGAAAATTAAAAAAAAAGGAATGCAGAGAAAATTTAGTGTCCGAATATTCTTTTCTCCCCTTTATCTTTCTTCATTCGAAATATTGCTTGATATCTTTAATCGTTTAGAAATAACACAATAACCGTAAATAATTACCTAAAATTTACTTTTAATGGAAATAAAGACATTAAACAAACCTACACGAATATTATAAATCATTGAATTCTTAAGTAAATTTACATTTCTAGTACTTCATTCCTTGTCAAGTATCTATCTTCTATAATAATAGGGAAAACCTTTAAAGAATCCACCCAAGGCTACAAAAGAGATTGGTTCATTTAAAATAATAAGCATTTATTAGCTACGGATTGAAAAACAGTTACTTGCGACTGTTATGCCGTTAGATTTTGCGATTCTATAGTGAAGTGAGATAGATGAGAATAATAAAATAAGATGACGTTACCTAGAAATAAGCTGAAAATATACGCAAGTATTAAAGATTTTACTTGAAAATTGAACCTACGACCCTCACGAGCAGATACACATTAACTTTACATATAAACTTTAAATACAAGCACTTATTTGTTGAAAACGAAAAAAAAATTCAAAGCAAAATATCCTCCTGTCATTTTCTCAGGGTACAAATGGCGGGAATGCGTACAGGTACGTTCAAATTGACAACCGCCATATATGGCTGTATGTCATTAGGCTTTTGTGTTAGACGGTTTGACATTTACTGGTAGTTACAGATAAAAAATGCATGTATTTTATTTTTTTTTTAAATTCATGCGATAGTTATGGAGTGAAATATGTTTTAATTATAAATGATTTAATATGTATTTTACAAATCTATTCATGTCTCTGACCATCTATCTTTCTTAAGTATAAACGTGTATGATAATGTTTTACAATACACAATTTTCCCTAAAAACGTAACGAATTATCTGAAATATAGTCACATACGTACATATGACAGCATATCCCAGCTGTCCCGAGATGACGTTCTTATAATATTTATATAAGGTAATATATATAAGAAAATTAATCTCTTTTTTGTTTATTCTCCAATAAGAGATTAAAGAATAAAAGATTTATAAACACTATTCACTGACCGAACAAGTAATCGGAGTGCGACGAAGCGGTCAATACAAAATGGCTAATAACTTCCAGTGTTAGACCGGAAGCGAACAAGGTGTTGCTATGCGGTTATTGTGATTTTTTTTAGTTTTTTTTTTGGCCCAAGAGACCAAAGTGACTTTCGAGACAGCTTCTGAACTAACACAAGCTACAGCGTTGAGTTCCGCCATTCTACAATATCTTAAACTTGATAACGGAATATCTTAAAACTAAGTTCTCTTTGCC
>JAZFAU010000147.1:918034-935534 GCA_037178615.1 Dione vanillae
CTTAATAAATATATATTTTATTTGATTATTAATAAGGATTCATTATATCAAAAAACTATAACAGTAGCTAGTTATTTTTTAAGTAAGTTTCCACGGAACCCTGCGAGTGAGCGCTAGATTAGAATTCTTATTAGGTTAAAGAACCTCAAGGTTTTTTCTATTTGTCCCGCGACCGGTTGCAAGGGATCGTGTGAAAATATAGCATCGCCCGGTAGTTATGATGCTACATCGAGGTATTATGTGCGTTTATTATTGATCTATCGTTTGAGTTGAAATGTATGCAACGGTTTGTGGGTTCGATTCCGATTCAGGGAAGATGGATTTTGCCATTTCCATTTCTTTCACTTCGCTGTGGAAACTAGGAAATGCGCGGCGTTTTGTTACTTTAATTACTTGTCACTTAGTGACTCTCGTGATATCTTTGTTGTCATTAAATATTAAAGTCAAAGTCAAAGTCAAATGATTTTAGTCAAAAATAAGAAGTTATAGGCTTCATTTTTTGAACGTCAAATAATTTATTTATATAATCAGGCTTTACTCCGCGGGAGCCCATACCAACTAATATGTAGCTACTTCCGCTAAGGATTGCATAGGGGAAGTAGCTACATATAAATTCCTTTTTTAGTTAAATAATTTAAATTTACCACCAGTTCGTTGGCGCAAGAAACTTGGCGGGACTTTCTCTGCTTTTTCTTTTTTTTACTCGATATAATACTTGATATAATAAAAAAATTGAAAATTCCTATGGATTTTCATACTGTTTATGTTTTGCGGAATTTGTAATTTCGACTGTATTAGTTCAATAAAGGTTAGCGGCGAAGTTGCGAGGGGTCGCTAATATATTCGTCGTCGTCGTCGTCAGCCAATCGCAGTCCACTGCTGGACGTAGGCCTCCCTAAGTTTGCGCCGAACATCCCGATCCTCCGCAACCCTCATCCAGCCCGCTCCGGCAACCCTGCGTATGTCGCTTATTTCTTTTTTTTTTTTTTTTAGTAGGCAGAGGGAACTGCAGGAACCATAAGAACCTAGTGTTAAGACACTCCGTTACTTAGTCCCTGCTTACTCCGTCCCCACTTATTCTTATTTCTTCCTTTATTATATAATTTTTTTTAGCTTCACGCTTTATCCCGCACGTGGCAGGGTAGGCAGAAGGAACTGCAGGGACCGTGGGAACCTAGTGTGAAGACACTCCGTTACTCGCTTTCCGTTTTATCGAAACAAATATGCCAGATTCGTTCTGGTAAATATGCCAGAACGAAGAAAGCCGAAATGAAATAATCCGTACTTTCCGAATGGGAATCGAACCCACTAGTCATCCCTTCGACGGGCAGACGCAACGCTCGCAACTATCTCGTTTATAATCAGCTATACCACTGCGCCACGATGAACTCAAAACATTTTATAAGAAAGAAACATCCTTTTACCATGAATACCTTAAATAAATATTAGGAGCTTCACGCTTTATCCCGCACACGGCAGGGTAGGCAGAGGGAACTGCAAGAACCACAGGAACCTAGTGTTAAGACACTCCGTTGCTTAGTCTGTGCCTTCTCCGTCCCCGCTTTCCGCCTTTTTCGAGGCATTGTGTTTAGAGTGGCGGAACTCAACGCTGCGCTTTTGCCTAGTTTAGTTTTACCAGAGCGAAGAAAATGGAAATAGAAAAATCCATCTTCACCGACTGGGGATCGAACCCAGAAACCGTCGCGTTACAGGCAGACGTTGCGCCTCTGCGCCACAACGGTAAATATTAAAAAAATCTTAATTTAATCAAAACCCACAACATAATATCCCACTAAAGAAAAACAAAAATAGCTGCTTTTTCAACCTTTAATTTTTTTAGGTTATTTCTAGCAAGACTGGAAATAATAGAAAATTCTCCTTTTCTTCTCCTTCTTCTCTATATTCATTACAGTGTGACATTTAAGGAAAGTGAAGAAAACAAAACAAAATAATGTTTAATCATTTATTACATCAAATGCATCGCATTGTGATATCGAACAATAAATATTGGTGTAATACCTTGTATTGTATAATAACGATTTAACTAATTACGTTAATTCTTTTATACATTCACTATTACATACATTTTTGACATTACAATCGTTTAAGTTGAGAAAAAAAAACTATATATTTAAAAAACATATACATATACATATACATATACATATACATATACATATACATATACATATACATATACATATACATATACATATACATATACATATACATATACATATACATATACATATACATATACATATACATATACATATACATATACATATACATATACATATACATATACATATACATATACATATACATATACATATACATATACATATACATATACATATACATATACATATACATATACATATACATATACTTAAAAGTTTTTCTTTACATATTATGTCATATTTATTTATCTTACGCTTGACAAAATTATTAGTGAACAATTATAGTTTGGTTATTTTAAAATAAGCTCAACGCTGTTTCGCTAACTTCTAGATAAGTGTCTGTTAAATTATCTGACAAATATCTTAAATCTTTTTCTGAACAGAAAATGACGATATCTGCCTAGTAAATTAACGAGAACTTATTAAATGGTATAAAAGCATGTAATGTGTTGTTATTTTAAAAATAAGAACACAAATGGTTATTTAAATTACTGCCAAACTAACTTTTTGTAACTTAGTTATTGCAAATATCGTTAAGTTAAAGTGACAGTTTAAAATAGTTTTTAATACTGTAATATTTTTTTATATTAAATTATATAATAATTTAGTGTAAAAAAATATCATTGACATTTTGAAAAACAAATATTATGGCCCAAATAAAGGCTACAGAGTGTTTAAATATTTTTCATATTTAAATTTGTAAAATGTTAATTCTTTCGACATATGCAGAGAAATATTGAATTGTATACAGTCAATGTGAAGGCAGAAAGTAGTGACTCAACACTCTTTTCATCTCAAATGCCAATTTATAATTATATTGGTTTTAATTTTAAACTGTCACTTTTAACTCTAGTTTTTTTCGTTTGTATATATTAAGTGACTAATATAATAATATATTAGAATTAAGCTTAACGGAATGAAAAGGCGAATAGGAATCTTATCTTTGGCTGCTTACTGGTAGAAATAATGTACGAAGAGTAAAAAAAATTGTACTTAACAGGCAAAAAAATGGAAAAATTGCATTTATTTATAATCTATACAACACCTTTTTATTATCTGTGTTGTTATAAAATTTAAAACAAAATTTAGAATTCAAAAATCGAATTGTCAAATTATAGCTGTCTAATTAAATATATGAACTAACAAAAACGTTCAGTGTTTCTAAAATAGAGGAAAAAAAGTGAGAACGGAGTGTCTCAACACTACTCTCCGTATTAATACTGCAAAAAAAAATAACAATTGAAATTCAAATCACAAGTGCATTCACAAGCAGCAAGTTACCAACCAATTATTAGATAAAGGTATATGTTTTCAAAAAATAGCACCAATATTAAATATTAGTACTTTATAATTATTTATAAACAATATTCTTGATGCAAACGAATATTGTTGTAAGAATGCATTTTCTATACAACACTACCATACTGTGTATGCAATTATTTAATTTACTTCAAAAAAAAAAACATGATCATAAAAATATTGAACGCAGCGAGAAAAAATATTTTCAAAATATTATAAGTTTACTAATCATAAAAATATTTAATTTTTTAACAGGTAACATTATATGTCTGATAGTTTTGTTTTGTAAATTGATTTCAGTCGGGCACAGATAATTAATAATATAAGAATTATATAACAATGATAAAAATATTCTAAATTATGTATAACGAAAAATATCACTGCGCCTTTTATTTTATTTAAAAAGTTATATTGATACTCTTTAATAACAGTTTTAATTTATATTATTTGAAAAATATGACAAAAATATTAAAACACTGGCAACACTACGTTTCCTTTCTTTCTAATTCAACTGTCGTTGAGAAATGTATTTATATTAATATTTTTCTTTTTTACTTCCTCGTTTTACTTTATCAAACGCGGCTGAGTTCCTCCACTTAAAACATATTATCTTGCAAATTTAGTGATGAATCTCTCTGCTAACCTTTTATATGGGAGATAAGCTTCATTAAAGAAACTAAATACACAGTACGGTAGCTCTTAATCTAACTTATAATGTTGTTAGTCCAGATAAAATATCAAATACTGTTTATCTTATTATTACGTGATGATGTGAATAGATATGTAAGGTTAACGACTTAATTATTTATTATGGTAACACTTTTATTATGATTAATTAGAGAGTTACACCCATATTCTTTGATTTTGCACTAAAAATGTCGAATTGATTTCGAAATAACATTATTTTTGTATGTAAATTCAATGTTTGAAATTTTCTAATGAAAGATAGAATTAGTTTAGAATATAGGTGTAAAAGTCTTTATGCCATTCAAATATCCAAACAAATGCCTAAATAGCCAACAGACAACTTAAACAATTAAACATTAACGTATGTTAAAATTTATAAAACTACAACTTAAATTGAAATATCACTACAATAATAGAACCATACCTACATTTAATTTTATTTGGTCTCATTTTAGTAACGGTTTCAACAGAAAAATATAATATATTAAAAGTTCCAGATTCAATATTATATGATATAGCTCTATAGTGAGCAGTAACATTATCTGTAACCGAATGAACATTCATTTGTTATCTGTGTAAATATTTTGGCGCGCTCATCTGTCAGTTTGACAGCGCGTCAAGTCAACCATCTACATATATTTCAAATAAGAATTTCACCTACAGATTATTTATTTATACTTACGATTCATATATATTTGCATAGTTGGTTTATATAAATTATTTTCTACAGTATATTGAATAGTTGCCATTATATATATATTAAGGTGAGAAAACTCGTAGACTTCTAAGCAATGTTGCCAGAACATTCGCTAGACATTCAGCTCGAAGAGCTAACTGACCTTCTAACGTTGAATTAGTTTCTTGACTGTCGGTTTTGGAATTATGTTCGTGGATAATTTGCGCCATTTCTGCTCCAGCCGAGGTCTTTAAAGGCGGCTGTGACGTCATGGACTCGAAGGACTAGATTTCTAGTTTGGAGTGGAGCTGACGTGTGTCTTCCTAGAGCCTGGGTTGAAGAATGTATTTATATTTAACATAATAGATAGAATAATGTTTATATGTTAGTTATAAATTCTCAGAAAATGTAACATTTCGAGACAAAACGAGGCAATTAACGAGTCTTTAGATTTGTAACCTGTTTTACGCTTTATCCTTCCCATGAAATGGAGGCAGAGAGGTAGGAGAGGCAATTGTGGAGGTAGATATGAGAGGCTATTACGGAGGTAGTGTGACCAACGTCCGACTGGAAGTCGTGATTTTTATTCGTAGTTCAGCCACTAAGCACGCAATGTTTCTAGGAACACCATAAAGCTTTATTTCATACAATTGTGCAAACATATTATGTTATTAATATAAACAAATACCGCTGTTCATATTGGCACCTACAAATAGATCGATATTTGATATTCTACATATTAAGTTAATAAATCGTTGTATTCTATATGCAATCACCATCAAGGCTATGGCATTGTAATATCGTCGCAATAATTAAATACTGTCAAATTGAAATTATTACCGTCGCGGTGCAGAGGCATGGCGTCTACCTGTAAACGCAACGGTATGTGGGTGCGATTCCCACTCGGGGAAGATGGATTTTTCTATTTCTATTCTTCGCTTGGACAACTAGGTAAAGCGCGACGTTGAGTTTCGCCACTTAACACGCAATGCCTGGAAAACGGCGAAAAGCGGAGATGGAGAAAGCAGGAGCTAAGCAACAGTGTCTTAACACTAGCCTCCTATGGTTCCTGCAGTTCCCTCTGCCTACCCTGCCATGTGCGGGATAAAGCGTGAAACTATAAAAAACCAAGTTAACTTATATACCTGTGCCAAATCAGCAAGCCGTCGTAAAGGTGTAAGGCAGTCCGCCAACGCCGCGGGCGCCGGCGTCGAACTGTTTGTACCTAGAGCGCCTACTAACGTTCGAGAAGCTCCCACGAGAGATACTGCACAAGATGTCAGCTCATTGCGAGCTCGCTGTAGAAATAGGGTTTTGTCATTTATATGGACAATCAGTATATTTTTGGAAAATTAAAAGAGAGAGTATAAATAAATAGACAAACTCCCGCTGACTTTCTGGTTCTTCTCAGGTCTAAGGTAATAACTTTAGCGAACTGGTGGTGAATTAAATTTGTTGTTGACGTTCAAAAAATGAAGTATGTAACTTCTTATTTTGATTAAAATTATTTGACTTTGATTTTGATTTTATGACAAGCCTTGCCAAGACTTTACATTACCGTACATTCTCCTTCATGTATTCTCCGTACAACGTGACATTGGATTAATGTTTGGAAAATTTTTGTAGAAAGTTCCTTTGAACAAATACAAATAGAGACAAAGCCGGTTCGGCAACAAGCTTTTGCAAGCTTTACCAAGTCAAGTCGATAAACCCTTGTTTTTGTCGATATTTAAAACATATAGATGCACCATAAGGATTTTGGATAAAGTTATATTTAAACGTTTGTAATTAATTAAAAAAAATATAGAAGTAAAATAATCTTACAACTATTTGACTTTTATAAGTAATAAATTAATTTTTTATCGTATCGTAATTTGATTAAGATGTACCTTGTAACATCTTATTTAGTACCAATAACATATTTAAAAAAGATTACAAAAACATTTACCTGAAATTTGACTTCATCAATATCCTCGCCTCCGCCGTGCGCGTGTTGGTGCGAACATTTCTGCGCGACCTGATGCAGCCTCTGCAGCAGTCCATCCACTGCTACTTCAGTCTTACAAAGCAAATTCTCTATTGAAACGTGCCCATTATTTGATTGAAATTCTGGAAACTTCACTGTAGGTGGCGAGGGAGGCGTTGGTATATCATCTATGACGTCTTCCTTAAATCCTAACATGGTTTTGGACCTTTCCTGTTGGACTCGCTGTATCTCGCTTTAATTTTCGGTCCAAAGGAGGGCTGAATATACGGTCCAAAGGCGCCCCGTTTAGGAGATCAGGTCGATTACTAAAACGTCGACTCATTTGTGGAGAACACAACGATAAAGCTGTTGACATATCCTTGTTTTTCAGGATCGTGCTTTTTGTTTCGGAGTTGGACCGCACGTGACGGTTCTGTAATGTCATAGAACTGTAATTTTGAGCTTTTTGAGATTCATCGTCTGTTAGTCTGTTTTCAATTTCGAGGTTGCGATAAGTGCTTAGATTTCTCTGAAAATGAGGGGATCCGATGCTGGCGAGACGTTCATTGCGTACTGGAGATAATTTTTGTGAATTTTTCATTCGCAATACTTCGATACTTGGAACAGGTGGAAGGGGTGGTTTTTTAGGGGGAAGCAATATCGGAGGGGGTGGAGAAAGCACTCTATTTTCTAACCTCGGTGGTAATTGTGGAGGGTTTTGTCCTTCATTTATGTCACACACGATTTTGTAATTCAATTTTCTGTTGTTAAGAGTACTGAACTGATTTGTTGTTATTTCGACTGCGCTTAATTCGTTATTTGTAAAAGTGAATGAGTTCGATCTCGGTCTTGGCGCGGGAATTGGAGGTACTTTGGGTGGGCGTTCGGGTTTCTTGAGTTCGGTACTTTTTCTTCTCGGCGGCGGTCGGATTTCACAGACGTCTGGCATTGAATCAGAATTTTGAATATGACTCTCGATTTTTTCGGTTTCAGTCGTTACTATCATCACTTTTGTTTTTGTCTTTACTGCAGCATGAGAACATGCCCTTTCTTTCTACTGTTGGGTATTCGATAATGTGAGCGTTTCCATTCGCGTGTTTGTCACCTACACTTTTCCTTTTACTTTTCGGTGAATCTGATTTTTGATTATGCGGTTTACTTTTGTCTTTTAAAAGTAAACTATTTCTAGCGTCACTCAAACCTTTGGCAGGCGAACATGTTTCTAATTTCACTAACGCTCAAAGCGCCTTTGATTACATCACCATTTGATTGTTTCGCGTCTCCAACACTTTGGTTGTTTTTAGATTCATTTGTATTAATATTAACAGAATCTCTATCTAAAGTCGATGAATTAGATCCCGGCGGAGGAGGTATTATATATGACATTATTTCTTCAGGTGTCAGTTCTATTGCTGGAGTCACTTTAACAGTCGGCGGTTGTATTGTGACATTGGCTATAAATTCTTCTAATTCGTTACTTCTTGGCGTATCTTCTGAGTCAGCAAAGGATGGCGGAACAATCGGTAGAATTTGAGGCACTTGTGTTGAACAGTCTAACTCATCAGGGGTTTGATGGTGGAGGTATTAAAGTTAAATCTATAAGCTCAGCGTCATTATCTATAATACTTTCTTGATAGTAAAATGGAAACTCCGATGCATTCTCTTGCCTATTGCTCTTTTTCACGTAGCTGTTTTAAATATTCCTTTAGGTTTGTCTCTTTAGGGTCTAGTGTAGCGTCAGGACTGTGTAAGCCAAAACTAGTTCTAACAGCTTTGTTGGCAGTTTTTTGGTGTTTCCGTATAGGACTAGCTAGTTGGAGTGTATGACGAATCATTATCAGCTCTCTGAGTACACTGCTTCGTTATTAAGAGCCAATAAAGCATCTGTTAAACCACAGTTATTAAGAATTGTGCTTAAGCCTTGTGCCTGTCGTTTCGTTAGTTCATCATCACCTTTCTCAGGCTCTACAGATAATCCATTTAAACCCTGGTTAATAGTTTCAGTTAAAAGTAAAAGTGAGTCGCTATGTTTAAGAATGCCAGGCGCATCATCTACATTGGACATTCTGCTATTATTTGATTCAGTATCGCTTTCTAAATGATCAACACAAGTTTCTTTACCAACTAGTTCATCTCGCAAAACTCCATTGTACGCAATATCATTAAAATCACAATTTTCAGTCAAATATTGTTCGGAATTTTCAACTAGTTTTTGCATTTCAGCAACTCTGCGTAACACCTCTTCATTTTTAGCCTCAACTATACGCGGGTTGCTTGCGTTTTCTAACAATTCCATAGATAAAACACTCTGTAGATCAAAACCCATGCCATCATCGAGATAGCAAGTAATCGTTCGGATCGAATAATCGATAATCGTTTCTTTTACATTTATCGAATTGAATATCCTGTGGATGTGCATTTTTATCATATCCTACAAGAGGGCTGTTATTGTTACTATGATTTCTATTAGCAATGCTAGTATTCATGTTAGAATCTAGATTAGTTTTAAGTTGTTCCGGAGTAGAATGATATGGAGGTGGCATACTGAATATGGCAAAGTGTTTTTTAGCTATGATCATAGGGTCGTCGTAGTGCAAGTAACTCCATTTTGCGGGCGTTACGTTGTGCTGGGACAAGTACGGTGGAGCTGGAAGTTTAAATGGACATATTTACTTTGAGTAGGGCATAATTGTTGTGAATTTTTTTGTCATAGAAATATAAAAATAAATGATTTAAGCATATCTGTGCGAGTAGTTGGTAAAGTATAGTCAAATGTTTTGACAGTGTTTATTAGTAAACGCTAAAGTTATGGTTTTAATCCTAATTATATTTTTCAATTATTTTAATTTGAAAGTAAAAAAAGCGCAGCGTTGAGTTCCGCCATACGATACACAATGTTGAAATTTGGATGAAAATTGAGGCATAGAAGGTCTTATTAGAGATTCCTCTGTCTACCCTGCCATATACAAGTATATGTTATATATAGCGTAAACTAAAAAATAATAATAAAATAAAATAAAAAACTATTGAAACAATTTATATAAATAAATAGACTAGAGTTTATGGTCTAAATAATTTACATACCAATGTCCTCAGTGAGGGGTTCTCTTTCTAACTCAACGTTCAACTCCTTCCCAGTAGCGAGACGGTAATATCTGGAATATATACAAATAACACAAAGATTGTTTATATACATTTATTTATTATTTTATTTTTGTATAAATCATTCAGAACTATGCAAATGTTGACTTCAAATAACTTAAATGTACTTTACAAAGTCATGATAACATTTTATTTATTATTTTTATATACTATATTTATTATTTTTTCACATTTTGAAAATTTTAATATATTTTTTGCAGCTTCGGATTTCGCAGGACCAAAGAGCAATGCTCTATACAACTTATTTCGTTGTTAGCATCTTTGTAGGGAAATATTTATAGATTTTATCTACCCAAAAAATAATCGTTTGGCGAGAGAGAACGTTATTTACGAAATATTTTTATGATAATTAAAGTTAATCTACACTGAGGATAAAAATAATACTCAAAGAAAACATAAAAAAATTGAACGCAGCGGAATTTGAGCCCGCACTACCCTCTTATACGAGTATATACTTACCCAGCAATAACCAAAGGCATTTCTGCTGCATCTCTCTCATCCATCAAAAGTGCTAGAACTCGATCTCTTTGTAAGAATATTGCGACGTCAGCGCTTCCAGAATACTCGCTTTTCACACGAACTCCTTCAACTTCTTCTAAGGTAGCTATGGATTGTGGCTGAAAATGTTAATAAAAGAACTAGTTACATTTTGTATAAAAAAACCTAGGAATCTAAATATATTTCAAATTTAGTACCAAGAAACTTAATTATTCAGTCAGGAGAGGTTGATTTAAGAATAGACGTTTTTAAATTGCGATAATTAACCAGAATATATATATATATATATATATATATATATATATATATATATATATATATATATATATATATATATATATATATATATATATATATATATATATATATATATATATATATATATATATATATATATATATATATATATATATAAACCTTACCACACTGTTACTCCTCCCAACGATCTGACTAAGTCCAAACCTAGGCGACACCAGCAACACCCGCTCGGGGCGACTGCTGCTGAAGCACTTTGCTCCATAACTTGGTAGTCCTGCCACTATGTCCAGGTAGTGGAGCTTGGCCTGAGGAAAATGAATAAGACTAATGACTACTGACTAACTGACATGACTGACAAGATCTTATGGTAACTGTGTGGGAACTATGGAGAGTCAGGAGATTGAAATAGTATTTAGTACGAGCGTTCTCTCTTGCCTTATGATTGTTAACAGTAATCATTCTCTTAAAGAAACACACACAAAAATTTGAACGCAGCGGGATTCGAACCCGCAGCCTCTTGTGAACCGTGCAAGCTCTCTCACCACTGAGCCATTATTTACGCTGCTTAAGTGCTTTATACTACTTATATCGTTGTTACCATTTCTGTTGGGATATTTTTACAAATTGCCATAATCACGCAGGTTCGAGTTCCGCTGCGTTCAAATTTTTATATTTTTTTCTTTAAATATTATTCTACCCTCAGTGTGGATTAACACTTTAAAAATCAAAAAAAAATATTTAATAATCATTGTGCAGTGGAACTACAAATACCTGCCTAGTTGCTAATAAGTATATAACTAAGTTTACGTAACAACGTCGACGGCTTCCAAAAAACGAAAGTTTTAATCCCGCTAGGTTTAAATTTTTATTTATATTTTTAGCTTCACGCTTTATCCCGCACATGGCAGGGTAGGCAGAAAGAACCTCAAGAACCGTAGGAACCTAGTGTTAAGACACTCTGTTCTCTTCTTTCTTCCTTTTCGTCGGCATTGTGTATTGAGCGAACGAACACAACTCCGCGTTTTGCATATTTGCCAGAGCAAAAAAAACGGAAATGCAAAAATCCATCTTCCCCGATTGGGAATCGAACCCACAAACCCTCGCGTTTACAATCAGTCACCATGCCTCTACACTATGACGGCCTACGAAATGCTTATATATTTTAGGAAAATATTTTCCTTACTTGTAATTGCGTTAAATGTCTTTGGCTTCCGGTCATTTGTGCGTTCAATTTTAAGAAGTGTGCCACGAGACGCCTCAGCTCTTTCCGTTTCATAGTTTCGAGTAGACTTCCGGGAACAAAACGTTCCAGACCGAATTCTCTTCTGAAATCATTCATCATAATATTAGATACATTCGATTATTACATTTTTTTACGCTTTATCCCGCATATTGCAGGGTAGGCAGAGGCAGCTGCAGCAACCATAGGAACCTAGTGTTAAGATACTCCGTTGCTTAGTGCCTGCTTTCTCCGTCCCCGCCTTTCGAAGCATTGCGTGTTGAGTGGAGGAATTCAACGCCGCACTTTGTCTAGTTGCCAGAGCGAAGAAAATGGAAATAGAAAAATCCATCTTCCCCGAGTGGGAATCGAACGCAAAAACCTTCTGCGCCTACGACGATCCTCAAGTAGTGAAAAACTTTAAACATAATAAATAAATAAAGACAAAATAAAACGAAAACTTACTCAACGCCTTTCACGGTTAACTTTGCAGGTGACATATTATGGGCTAAAGCGTGCTGATGGATATGTAAGGGCGGCGAGACGTAAAGCCACGTCGGGTTGAAGTTCTGGAGCGAATCTGTCCTGTGCTACATCGTTGCAGCATTGAAGGTATAGATAGTCGAGGGCTGCAAGGTCTTTTTGGGCTAATTCTGCAGAAGACGAAGGCATAAAGACTATGCGGAAGAGGCACCGCATTTTGTGTGAACCTGGGCGGGCGGCGATCTGAAATGTATGGAAATTAGTTAAAGAAAATATATGAAATTTGAACTTGCGCCCTCTTATGACGTGTGCAAGCGCTCTGACTAATAAGCCACGTGTTTTTCATCCGCCTGCGTCGAAATTTTTATATGCTTTATACAACTTATGTTGTAGTTAGCGTCTAGCACAAATTTCCGCTACTTTCTTTAAACATTTTCTTTAATTATTACTATGAATTAACGCTTTTAAAATAATAAAAATATGTATGAAAATCTTATCAGGTTCAAGTTATTCTCGCATAGCAATGTAGAGAAAGAGAATTTAGTGTCGGGACACTCCTTCTTCACTTTACGCCCAATTTTAATGATACAGTGTGTTGAGTTGGGTACGTCAGGAGAAATGCGCAGGAATCAAATCCACAACAAACGCTTTCACAGCCAGACGCTGTTCTACTGCACCACAATGGCAAAATAATTGAAAAAATACTTATAGTCTTTACGGATTACATTATGTACATACATACCTACGAAAAAACATAGTTACGTACAAAATAATTAGTAAAGACGTAGATATTTTCTTCATTACCTAACAATTAGATATAGCGCTTTATTATATGGCAGGACTTATGAGGACCTTTATTAAAACATCTTATTTTTATGATTTTTAAAGTTTTAATCCTCACTGAGAATAGAAAAAATACTTAAGAAAACATATAAAAATTTCGAACGCAGTAGGACTCGAACCCGTGTCCTCTTACGAAGTGAGCAAGCGCCCTCACCACTTTCATCACTGAGAAAAACCATATCTTACCCTAGCTAAAGACTCCTTAGGGTCCAACAAGGTAAGCTTATTCCTCCTTAAACTCTTCACATGTTCCACGACCAAGCTAAAATGCTCCTCCGCTGTAATACACAGCTTGTCTTTCAAACTGGAGACCACGTCAGCGACGGTGGTAGTCGTGTCGTATTTGAAAGACTTAGTTTGACCATTCTCTAGGAACACTTTGAGAACATTCGCCATTGGAGGTAGACAAAGATCGCCGAGCGAAAATGCTGATGGCTGTGGAATAATGAGATAAATGCGTAAAATATGTTAGCAAAAGTAAATAAAATAATGGTTTTAAGTTTAAGTTTTAAGTTAGGCAAAGCGCGGCGTTGAGTTCCGCCACTCAACACGCAATGCCTCGAAAAAGGCGGAAAGTGGAGACAGAGAAAGCAGGAACTAAGCAACGGAGTGTCTTAACACTAGGTTCATACGGTTCTTGCAATTCCTTCTGCCTACCCTGCAATATGCGGTATAAAGCATGAAGCTATAAAAAACAAAAAAATAGGAACCTAGTGTTAAGACACTCCGTTCCCCGCTTTTCGCCATTTCGGAGCATTGCTTGTTGTGCGGCGGAACTTAACGCCACACTTTGCGTAGTTGTGACAACGAACGACGCCTCTGCGCCACGAACATTCTGGCCATTTTTTCATATATTATATGAAAATAATTAATATTGAATATATTTACCATCTACCCTTTAAAAATAAACAGTAACTAAAATTTTAATCAACATTCCTAAGATGATAATGATTGGCACTAAAAATATACTCACAGGATACATAGGCGCCCCATTTAGTTGTACGGAGTCGGCGAACCTAACTCTAGGAGGTCTAACCCTTAAACGAGCACGTTTAGCTGCAGAGAGGAAAGCCGACCTTCTCGCCAAGTTTCCGCTCCTTGCGGGTTGGCAAACACGCAGTGTAACACGCTCGGAACACGCTCGAACTGCCGCTATAACGTGTTCGCGGGCTGCCGAACTTACGTCTTCGCCGTTCACGCATAGGATCTGGTCGCCGGGTTCCAGCTGGAACGATAAATTTAATTTTTGTATCATACTTAAAGAAAAAATAGAAATTTTTAATGCAGCGAGATTTAAACCGGCGCCACTTGCGTAACGTCCAGACGCTGTGACCGGCTAAGCCATACGTTATTCTTTGCAAGGTGCGAGTTCAAATCACGCTGCGTTCAAAATGTTTATAGATTTTCATTAAGTATTTATTTTATCCTTAGGGTGGGCTTAACAATTTAAAAATCATAAAATTACTCATTTAAAGCTAGTTAGCAGTTTTTAGAGTTGTTAAGGATAGTAGAGCCTAAGACCAATGTTGTATTTTTTACAGAATGAATTTTTGAAAAACGTTTTAATATGATTATTACCGACAAGCTCATCCAGAAAAATATATATCAACCTCTGCACTATGATATGTAAATAAAAGTAATCAAGTCTAGGCAACACCTACTTTCGTGTACATTAAAATTAACAAAATTCAAGGAAACACAATCAAACTTTTAGTTGCTAGTTTAGATCACTTTTTTTAGCTTCACGCTTTACCCTGCTCATAGTAGGGTTGGCAGAGGGAACCCCAGGAACCGTGAAAACCCTTTCCCGCGTTTCACCTTTTCGAAGCATTACAAGTTGAATGGAAAAAAACGCCGCAATTTGCCCAGTTGCCAGAGCTAAGAAATTGGAAAGGAAATAGATTGTTTCTGTCCCCGAGTGGGAATCGAATTCGCAACCGTTGTACAAATAGACGCTACAGCTTTGCGCCACGACGGTGATTTGTACCGACCAAATTGTCCAGTACAGCTTTTGTCAACCTCTGCACTATGATATCTACGTAAAAGTTGTCTTCTTTAGTGTTTTTAAAGCTCACCAAAATTCAGGGAATCACAATCACATACAAATACACAAGCAATATATAGCATAACTAAAATAAGTATAAATCCCAAAATTTTTTACAAAAATCTAACCTTTCCCACACTCGGCGAGTTGTCCGTAACGAAACGTACGAGCACCGGTTTTTCGGAACCCGCCACAAAACCGAAGCCGAGTTCAGGATCTCTGTCCAGCACCACGTCTCGAGGAGCTGGCGGTGACTCGCAGGAGAAACCCTCGGGCGCCACATACGTTGTTGTTTTATTGACATGACTGTAATATGTAAGTAAATTTTTTATAGTAATGTAAAACAAAATAAATTTAAAAATGCACTTCGTCTCACGACTTCTTTATGACATTACATGTGTATATAAAATATTAAATAATACTTAATCGCTAATCAATAACTCTGTGTGCTAAAAAAGACTTAACATACGACTTTATCATACACTTACTTAATGTAGTACGGCTTGCCTCTGCTATCTAGCGCTTGTTCCCAACCGTACGGTAAATCTTCTTCCTGTGGACTGTCACCTTCCTTCACCGGCCAGCTCTCCACAGGCGGAAGCCAACTCGCTGTTCTTGTGATGTGACTGAAAATAACAGTACTAAAGTTATTTTTATGATTTTTAGAGTACTACTAAGGATAGAATACGAAATAAGTTATATAACGCGTATAAAAATTTCGACGCCGCATGATAAAGAACGCATGGTTTAGTGGTCAGAGCGCTTACACACAAGAGGGCCCGGGTTTATTTGTTACGTAAAATTTGTTATGCGTTTTATTTAAGTGGTAATGTTGCAATGCAAATTCTATATATATATATATATATATATATATATATATATATATATATATATATATATATATATATATATATATATATATATATATATATATATATATATATATATATATATATATATATATATATATATATATATATATATATATATATATATATATTATATATATATATAGATATATATATATATATATATATATATATATATATATATATATATATATATATATATATATATATATATATATATATTATATATATATATATATATATATATATATATATATATATATATATATATATATATATATATATATATATATATATATATATATATATATATATATATATATATATATATATATATATATATATATATATATATATATATATATATATATATATATATATATATATATATATATATATATATATATATATATATTATACCTACCATTGGTAAAAACATCACTGTTATCTTTATATGTTTCGTTGAAGTAAGATATAATAATATATATGCAAAAGTATGATCTAGTACTAATTATTATATAGCATTTCTTTACGGGTCTTTAGAATACTTAAGATATATAACCTCAAATACAACATATTTTATTATGATCTTCTGCATTCGTGTAAATGTAATGTAAAAGTACCCTCAACTAGTTTCTAATTATTTATTATTATATGCGGATGTTTTGCTTTTCTCAGCAAGTTGTACATTTTCTATGCAAAATAAATGAATACCGCAAACTTACCTTTTAACCGTTCTTATCTTTCATGCAACCCAAAAATATTTCATTAAATCCGGTATTTTATATACCACCTTCGTTATAAAAAAACATCGAAATATAATGGCAACATACAAAACGCTTCACATAATAGCTAATTTACGCAGGTGGTATACTGACCCAAATAGAAATAAGGCAAATTGTAGGGATTTTGAAATGAACGAGCGATTACGAGGTTGCAAACGAGGCCCCATATTTTTAGCATCATCCCTCACCCACTTTGAACATTTGTGTTTTGGAATAAATTGCTCTATTTATATCAGCTTCTTAGTATGAAAAGAAAATTATATTAAGTTGTTGTGTCATATAATCTTGAATAAATAATTATATTTAAAAAAAATACTGTACATATATTTTTAAGTTTTCATTATAAACAAAATAACTACTTATTTTTTTAAGCGAACCTTAATATTTACATACTTTTGTTGTACAGAAAATAAAAAAAAACATTCCCCGAACATGAATTGAACTGACAACTGTGACGTTTAGTCATATACGATACCGCTGAACTCCGTCCCTGAAAATTTTCTCTTTTCCCTTTTAAGGGCAATAAAA
>JAZFAU010000147.1:940534-973034 GCA_037178615.1 Dione vanillae
TGGTGTTGGGAACAATATGCTGAGATATATAAGCGGCTAGTGACAAAAAGATCGGGTTCAGAAGCGGGTTCAAATCCCGAGTTCAAATTTTTGTATTTTTTAATTTAAGGAAATAAAAAAACGGTTAAAGTATAATAATTCATCCAATTGGTACGAACCCACAACTATCGTGACATCAGTAAAGTTAAAAACAAATTAAACAGTAGTTAAAGTATAATTCAATGCATAGAAATTCAGGTTTCTATTAATTTATGTATATATATTAGTATTGTTTAGAACTGTACTATAGTTACATGTCGCCGACCGCAGGCACTCTGACAGTCTGCGGTCTCGCTAATTCAATTATTGTCGTTCATACTGCGATTTGCTTCTATTTTCACTCATAAATTGCATTTCGCCTACAATAATGCAGGATTTATATAAGAGAAATATTCATTTATGATACTTTCTGGAAAAGTTTATATATAGTGTAATCTACTTACTATTGGAATATATTTTTGGAACTGCATGAACCATAGAAATCGAAAGAAAATTAAGACACACCGTTGCTTATTTCCATTTTCTTCGCTCTAGGCAAAGCGCGGCGTTGAGTTTCGCTATTAAACACGCAATGCCACGAAAAGAGAAAGCAGGAACGAAGCAACAGAGTGTAATATATTTTTTAGCTTCACGCTTTATCCCGCACATGGCAGGGTAGGCAGAGGGAACTGCAGGAACCATAGAAACCTAGTGTTAACACAAAGTCCGATGCTTAGTCCCTGCTTTTTCCGTCGCAGCTTTCCGCCTTTTCGAAGCATTAAGTGTTGGGTGGCGGAACTCAAAGCTCCGCTTTGCCTACTTTCCAGAGCGAAGTAAATGGAAATAGAAAAATCCATCTTCCCTGAGTGGGAACCAAACCCACAAACTGTCCCGTTTACAGGCGCTATGCCTCTGCGCCACGACGGTCCTCAATAATATTTGTATTGTATAATAAAACTGGCTAAACATGACTGGTCAGCTTAAACTTTAAGTGGAAGAATCCTGAGTAAAGAGATACATAGAATGGAATGTATTCGCGACGATGCCACAAAAAGAATGAATAAGAACGTGCTTAAGCGATTTCTGATCATAATAGGATCGATAATGAACGAATGCTAAAAAATACATTGTTACAATAATAAAAATAGGTATGCAACTTAGTGTATGACACTATATCCTCTTAACTAAACCGTTAGGAATAAAGCGTAAAGTTAAACACTTTTTCAACAAAAAGTTAATTTCTTCTAAAAACATTTAAACACGCACCCCTTACCGATACAGCATTACTAACCACTGCGCTACAACGACGTCTATTAAGTCGACCATAAACATATAGATAGTCTTGTCGATTCAATCCAATAATCGTGTACCATTTACGTCCCCAAAATACGTCGGCGTAATCCAATTTCGAGCAAACGTTAAGGTTCTTGCACATTTTTTTGTGACCTTTCAAATTCAATTTCTATAAAACATGGAACAAATATGAAAAAAGAAGAAGAAAGATTTGAAAGAATATTCTGTCAGCAAAAAAATACAAAAAACTTTGTTATATTTGTTTTTTTTTTAGCTTAGGCAGAAGTAACTGCAGGGACCGTGGGAACCTAGTATTAAGACACTCCGTTGCTTAGTCCCTACTTTCTCCGTCCCCGCTTTCCGCCTTTTTTGGAGGCATTGTGTGTTGAGTGGCGGAACTCAATGCCGCGCTTTGCTTTATACTTAGTTGTAAAACCGATTCCCTCAAATCTTAACAATAAAGGACCATCTCACTTGGTATTAATATGAAACAAGATTAAGTGGTGAAAGTGTTGAGAAAATCCCTTGCTTGACCTTAGGCGCCAGATACTTGACGATATCTGTTGAAAGTAACGTAAGAAGAGAGATCTTAAAAATTTTCATACTATACTATAATCATAGAGTGACTACTGTGGATATGTGAATTTGAATGCCCTATAAGAAGTGAAGGCTGTAGGTTGACTGCACCTTGCAACAGAATTGACAATTTTTCTTAAAATAAAAAAAAATATAAAAAAATAGAGTTTCACCGCTAAATTCTCTCCATCTACCACAACAAATCCAAGTAACACAAAGAGGAGAAAGATTCTCTAAAAAACATTTGTCATAAACTAAATTTCTTATACATCAATAAAACAAAATTCAATATAAAGTCACCCTAAAGCAATAAGTCGCAGCCATTACAGCTGAAAACATTCGATACACGTACTGTCCTTCGCTACAGTCGGTTTATTGTCTCGCATAAAGATTTATGTGAATCATTTATAAATAACCATATAAAAGACTATTATAAAAGAATTTGTTCACATATAAAAAGTAATGTAATATTAAAGCTTGTTAGAACCTATTTGCTATAGGAATTATTAGAAACGGTAGCGGGTTCAAATTTTCTCTTCACGTTTGTTTCTAGGAGAATTGTCAAAGAGGACGAGATAGTACTAAGACTACATATTTCCACATCTTTATTTAGTGTTAATCGGCGGAAGTCAACGCTGAATCAATCAAATAATTAAAGGAAAAGTTATTAATTTTAAAAGTAAGAAGGGTCTTCTGCTTTTACATAGGAAGGAATCTGTATAACGCGGCGTTAAGCCTCACGATAACCCATAACGATTGAAAATGTAAAAACAAAAAGAGGTAAATCTTCAGGTGCCTAACATATAACCAATAGCTAAGTAATCTATAAGTCGTATCAAAGCTCACTTTTTACCATTATTGTGTGACCCCAGTTTGTTGTATCATTTGATTTCATTTTATTTAATTCGCTTATCAACCATAGCCTTAGTTCTAAGTAACAATATATATGAAAAGAAATGTAAAGATAAGAGTTCATTATGATTAATTTCAATATGTTATGTATTAATATTAACATAATGAATATTTATTATAAGAACATATAGTATAAGTTAAAAAAGGGTACGGACCAAGTGTCTGTAGTGTTAATTACTTATATAAAAAAGAAAACAAAATATAATCACAACGTCTGCCTGTAACGCGACAGTTTCTGGGTTCGATTCCCACTCGGGGTAGATGGATTTTTCTATTTACTTTTCTTTCGCTCTGGAAACTAGGTAAAGCGCGGCGTTGAGTTCCGTTCTCGAAAAAAAGGCGGAAAGCGGGGACGGAGAATTCAGGAAGTGTCTTAACACTAGGTTCCTATGGTTTCTGCAGTTCCCTCTGGTTACTCTGCAATATGCGGGATAAAAAAAACATTACATAACAATGACCTAAAAACATTAATTCCAATTTTATATTAGACGTGAAATTCAGGAACAATGCCCTGAAAGTAGTCCTGGCACAAAGGCGTGAACAATAACTCTAATCCTCCATTGTCGAGCGCGTGTCGGTGTATGAAGCGGCGCGATTTGCGATTCATTCTACTATATAAATATTTACATTTTAGATTTATATCAATGGCTTAAATATGAGTATTTTAAAAAACATTTTTAATAAACATTTTTAATAAATAATTGTATTTTTTTAAATGAGGCAATTGTAGCGCAGTGAGATACTTTGGCTGTAAATGGCGGTTCGATACAGACTTAAAAAGTCTTGAAAAATACATGAAGAAAAAGATATGAAAACTTAAACGCAGTTGGATTTAAACTTGCGCCTTCTTGACAACCGTGCAAGCGCTCTGACCACTGAGCCATGCGTTCTTTTCCCATCCGCGTCGAAATTCAGTATTTTGTCTATTCTAAATATGGATTAAGACTTAAAAATTATTTTTGTTTTCCCTCTTTAATTCCCGGTACTTGTTACACTTGTGAAAATTAAGCACAAGTCACATTATTGTATATACGCCCAATGACTATAATGGGCGGGCGGCACGCGCCAAGGGTAGATACGACAATGAATGCGGAAAGAAACAATTCAAAGCCATACCTTCTCTAATAAAACCATTAACTTCTTATCTTCGCAATCGTCCCTTCATACCTATGCATTCCTTCCGGGGTATATATATATATATATATATATATATATATATATATATATATATATATATATATATATATATATATATATATATATATATATTAGAGTAAGTCCCTACATCCATACAACGCTTGCACTATTCACTCGTTGTAGAGTGATAAAATACGATCTCTCTGGTTATGCTAATTCAATTGCATGCACTTCGCCTGCATTAAAATGAAGTTGAAATATTCAACGGGATTTTTCTATCTAGGTCTGTATGAGAGCTTCGCGAGTATCTAATATTTTATTATAATAGGGTCATTCATTTTATTAAATATATATACAATATTTGACTAAGGTATAAGAAATTCTAAAAAAACATTAACTAAAAATCTTGATGCTTGAGCTTTTTAACACGCTTTTATTAGCTTCCCTTATATGTGGGTATGTCAGTAATATGGCTTATACAGGCAGTCAGTACATAACACTTATGACACTTGTTAACCGAGCGGTCTAATGGTCGGGTTTTTGCAGACTCCAATTGCACTGGGCGTGAGTTTGAATCCCGTCAGCACAAATAAAAATATTTTTTATTTTATTTATATTTCAATCAATGTAAAAGTAGGTTGGTTGTTGGCGGTGCTTAAAGCCACGGAGTGTCTCAATTTGACCTTGTTATTGTCCAAAAGCACTACAGCTATACGTGTAGAGCTTTTACTTTTTTACATAAAATAAAGATAGTTTTTAGATGTATAACATTTCAGAAATTGATAAACCTTCATAAATAAACAGCTTAAAACTTGGGGCCACATTCGTTTATAAAATAATTGTATAACGGCGGAGGCTGTTGGCTAAAGGGCAGTTAAAATTTAATTAAGATTAACTATATCAACCTACGGTCAGCTTAATTACAAGATGACCCCAATGGGATAATGGGATAAGTGATGCTGTGGCACTTTGAATTCAAGAATACTTCATAAAACTATATTCATAAATACTATAATAATTATTATAACATTTTATTGCATATAAGAAAATAATATATTAGTCAAGTGCGAGTTGTACTCGCGCACCGAGGATTCTGTAGCTATTTCAATATAATGTATATATATATATATATATATATATATATATATATATATATATATATATATATATATATATATATATATATATATATATATATATATATATATATATATATATATATATATATATATATATATATATATATATATATATATATATATATATATATATATATATATATATATATATATATATATATATATATATATATATATATATATATATATATATATATAATTCAATATAATGTATATATATATACATACATACATACATACAAACATAATTATAATGACCGAGAATACTGATTAAGGTAGAACTTTTTAAGCTTCAGATTTTCTGATTTCAATATATAATCAATGATTGATCATTTTCATTGATGAGTAGGAGTCTTTATATTCACCGTATAATCTTTATTTGTTCTCCATTCAACGTGATATTGGCGAAGTTAATTATGCTCGAATGACTCGCTTAATAAGTAAAGAGAAGAAGAAGAAGCTACTCTGGTAGAAAGAATTCGAAAAGAAATTAATTAAATAGTTAAATGCAGCCCATGATCTAAAAGTATACTGAGTAATATGTATGTATATGTATACTATATATTGAGTAATATCTGGAATTTGGGCAGGAATCTCTGCCCTACCGTGGAAACAAGTGGCATATGGAAAACAAATATGTAAGACTAAAAGCACGCGGTTCTAGATTCGAATTCTATTGCGTGGTAAGTGACTTGAAAAAGAAGAAGTAAATATAAATATATAAAAGAAGTATACGTAAATATATATGTACATCCCTAAATATAAAGTAACTTAATAATAACAAATAAATATTAATAATAAATAATTATTAGTTTTCAGTACATCACTTTTGATAAATGTGCATAAAAAATTATTTAAAAAACTATATAATTTCATAGACTGAACAATATTTAATATTATTCGTATAAAAGACCAAGACCTTAGAGATTAAGAGCTCATCAAATCAGCAAAAACCAAAAAGGTCTCTGTAAAATTTACAAGCTTGTAATATACATGGATTTGTGATATATATATATATATATATATATATATATATATATATATATATATATATATATATATATATATATATATATATATATATATATATATATATATATATATATATATATATATATATATATATATATATATATATATATATATATATATATATATATATATATATATATATATATATATATATATATATATATATATATATATATATATATATATATATATATATATATATATATATATATATATATATATATATATATATATATATATATATATATATATATATATATATATATATATATATATATATGGAGAAAGAGTTCATAGGTAATACAATTTCAACCTAAGATTAATACGATCAAATCCAGTATACATAAGTAACTATGAAATGGCTGCTTTAAAAAGCTCTCAGGGGAGCTTTAACCTGATGTGGGTTACTTCGAGCCAAAAGTAATACCTTAGAAATGTAGACATATCAACTTGTAGTATAGGAAAATATATGGATTTGTTTTGTGAATTTATTTCTTATATATACGTTACAGAATGAAATAATAGGAAGAATTACTTTTTTTGTGGCTTCACGCTTTATCCCGCTCAAAGCAGGGTAGGCAGAGGGAATCGCGAGAATAGAGGGAAACTAGTGTCAAGACACTTTGTGCCCCACTTTCTGCCTTTTGAGGCATAGTGTGTTGAGTGGTGGAACTCAACGCCGTGGGAATCGAACCCACAAACAATTACTGACGCTGCGCTTCTGTGCTAAAATTAAGTAATATTTTGATTTTGAATCTTCGAGTATTGTTTTGAGTAATTGCATCGAAACACGTTTAAAGATAGAGTTATTTCATGACTTTTTATGTTTATATACAAAAACATGTATATACAGTTTTTTATATAAATTATATGAAATAATTTTTATAATAAAAATAAATTATAACTAAATTATTTATTCTTATACAGTCTACTATTAAGAAACGTCCTCATCCAAAGACATCACTGCTACAATCAGGTGGTTTTACTTATCATGCAATGCATTTTCCACGAGACTCAATCGATTTTTACATGAAAATGTTGAATCTTATTTATCTTGCTATTATAAAAATATTAGAAATAAAACATTTTTATTATTTATAATTATATAGAAATTAGTAAATAATATTAGTATTAAATTAAATTCTTGCTACTCCGACTGTAGACGTGATGGTTATGGGTTTATCAGATGGAGTGCTATTTTCCAGCTTTATAAAGCATTATAAAGTGAGAGAAGCGGTAAAAGGAGTGTCTTTACACTACGTTTTCCCCTCTAAATGATCAACAAAGCCCGAAGCTTTAGTATTTTTTACTAAAATACGTATATACATTCTGGCACACATACATTCACATACGTCTACACATTTTGTCATTTACTAAGCGGATTTAAAAAGAAAATCTAGTAAAAATAACATTTGCTTTTGACATTCTTACAAATAAGGTATACAAATAAGGTATTATTTTTAGAAAAGAAGATTTTCTCGTCCCATGTCAGCTTTTCTAAAATATAATCTATACATAATATTGACTATAGCATACTCGTAGTTCATTCCTACATATCTCGAACACCTACGGTCCATTAAACACGTGGCGTCGCCAAGTCATGCTCCTCGCAATTTATTAATATTACGTGTAGATTTATATATATATATATATATATATATATATATATATATATATATATATATATATATATATATATATATATATATATATATATATATATATATATATATATATATATATATATATATATATATATATATATATATATATATATATATATATATATATATATATATATATATATATATATATATAAGAAATTGCACTATATAATATATACTATATGTATATACTATATAGCAGTGAGGCAGTGTAATTTTTTGAGGAGGTAAGTTAAAGATATAAAATTTAATAAATTCAATATTTTTTTTCACGCTTTATCCCGCATAGCAAGGTAAGTAAGTGGAACTGCAAGAATCGTGTGAACCTAGTGTCTAGATATTTTGTTCCCCCTGCACCTCCTTTCGAGGCATTGCGTGTTGACACCACGCTTGCCGAATTGCCAATGAAAATGAAAAAATCTATCTCCTCCGAGTAGGAATCGAACCCACAAATCGTCGTGTTAAGGCAGACGCTCCGCTGTATGCTGCGGTGAAAAAAAAAAATCAGGATAATACAAAAAGTTATTTAATATTTAAGCATGCTTAGTTAAAGGTAAGTTATAGATAATACCTTACCTTGAACTAAACTTGCTTAAAATGCTTACAAACTTTAAATATTTGATTAAAATAACTTTAAGTGAGAACCATGTAATTTAATTATTTATTGTTGTTTAACATATTTTTTATTATTATTTTCTTTTAGCTTCACGCTTTATTAAATCTACATTTATTCTACGCTTAGCAGGGTAGGCAAAAGGAACCGCAGACTGAAGGAACCTGATGTTAAGACACTCTGCCCAGTCCAATCGGAAATAATTCGTTGTTTCAATGGGTGAGTAGTAATCGAGAATTTAGTAAAAACATAAGAAACATATGTATAAAAAATACTTAAAGAAAACTTATAAAAATTTGAACGCAGCGAGATTTAAATCTGCGCCTCTTGCAAATCGTGCAAGCGCTCTAACCACTGAGCCATACGTCCATTATCACGCCGCATCGAAATTTTTATATACTTCTATCCTTGCTTTGGTATAATCAGACCGTCCTGACCGTAGGTTCAACTCCCACTCGGGTAATTAATAATGTTCACTTATTACTACAGCGTACGTTTAATTTAGTATTGTAGGTAAAAGACTAGACTTATATATGGAACCTTTGCCTCAATAATCTTGATAACAGCGAAAGGTACACGAAAGAAAAATATTTAATTAATCAGAAAGGATCGAAGTCAGATAGTACATTAAAAGGTAAACCCAATGAAAATTGATGAAGCCATGTAATTTGCGAGGGAAATTTACATTATTAACGCAGCCATCTGAGTATATTGAGTACGTTAGCGAATCGGTTTTTAATTAATAAACGTATCTAGTTATTTTTTTATATATTTGTTTTGTATTTTTACATTTTTTTTGGTAATTTTCAATTTGCTGTTTTAAAAATTTGTTTGCTTTCTTATACAAAATATTATATACAGAGGCTGAACAGCTGTGGGTTTGATTCCCGCTCGAGGAAAACATATTTCTTTACTATAGTAATAAAAACGAAGAGATTCATCTCTAAAATTGGGCGTTAAACGTGGAACAGAGTGTCTTAACACTGGGCTCTCAATATCTATTCAGCTCTGTGCGGAAAAAAGCGTGAAGCGCTTATATATTTTAATAAAAGATGAAATCGCCATAAATATAGTATTCAGAGCTATTCCTTAATAAAGAGCTGGACGGTTGCAATTGAATTGTCAGTTGACAGTTTTGTGGGGGAATCAAATCACGCGTCGTCACGCCACCATTTGCATGCTTAAAATAATGCATTTCCGGTTTAAAAGCTTTATTTACGGCATACTAGTGTTTCGGTTATATATACGTGTTATTCGGAATAAAAATTCTGTAAGTTTTTTAGTTCCTGCTTACCCTACGGGATAAAATATCAAGTTTTATCCTGTAGGGTAAGCATACGGAACCGCGGGAACCTCGGAAACCTTGCGTTAAGATAATCCGTTCTCTGTTTTTCACTATTTTCGAGACATTGCGAGTTGAGTGGTGAAACTTAATGCCACGCTTGCCTAGTTGCCAGAGCGCAGAAAATAAACGTGAAATAAATGAACGAAGTGAACTCTACATAGGAATAGAACCTACAAACCGTAGTGTTTACAGGCAGACGCTGCACATCTGTAGGGTTCTTAATTATGTTAATTAATTATAAAAAAAAACATTTTCAATTTGATTACTTAATTTATTACTTTTAAGCCTTACTACTAAAACTTAGAAACTTACAAATAATTAAGGTTAACTTCATAGAAGTTTAAGTTAACTTCTATGCTTAAGAAAAAACATAATCACAAGGATGAAGACTGTAGACACTGACTCTAACTCAGTGAAAATTTCAAATATTTACAACTCCTTATCGTTCATCTGTACGTACATCATATTCTTATATAAAAATTATGGGATCAACAGTCATAATTTCCTCATCTTCTGGACTGGCTGTTGTGCTTTTACCTTTATCTTCTTTAATAAAAATAAATTCTTTCTGATCAGCATTTTCTTCTGGAGACACTTCTTTATTTTTTGTATTATCTTGCCCACCAACTAAAGCACCGCTTACCCTTTTGTAGAGCAAGTACTGGTATCAATTTTCTGTCTATCCTTGGATTGTATTTTTGGTTTTTCAATAATTCCTTAATTTTATAATTTCTCTGGGTATTTACATTTACAAATGGCGGTGAGGCGATCGCTTTGACTTTATCGGAAGCAGCAGTTTTCATATATCTTCTACGTAAAGGCTTCTCAGTCTCATCTGATTCGTCTGAATCGTTTTCAATTGAAATATCAATATCTGTGAAATTTTGGAAGCGATTGTCGAGATGTTCTGAAGTTTTGGTTTCGTAATTATTTTTTTCTGTAATTTTATCTTTTTCTTCAGTTCCGAATTTATTAAATTTACTCTGAATGCGTTTCTTGTGGAAGTTGGATCTTTCTATGTGAACATCCATGCGGTCAATAGTATGTGGTTTACTTGTAAACTTTCTACTTTCCATCAGTTTGGGTCGTTTCGTACTTAATACAGGGAGGGGGTTTTCTGTTACCTTGTGTTGTATTTTAAACTTAGAAATATTTCTGTGGCCTCTTTTAGGTAAAGTGAAAGACGTCTTCTTGTGTTTTGTTAAAGACACTACAAATTTCCTCGTTTTATTTGGAGTCTCTTCGTGAGGAGACGGTAAAGATGTACTCTCTGCATTTTTAAGACTATGAGATTCTAATGATTTATCATCGCTTTCAGCAACCATCATTTTCATCATAAATATTAGGATAATAGCCACCTGAAAATAAAATTTACATTGAAATAAGCACTATAAAACAAAATTTAAGTAATAAATAGTCCATATGACTAAAACATTTCTATTAACTTTAAACTTTTATTACACGTTCAAGAGAAAAATAAATAATATATATATATATATATATATATATATATATATATATATATATATATATATATATATATATATATATATATATATATATATATATATATATATATATATATATATATATATATATATATATATATATATATATATATATATATATATATATATATATATATATATATATATATATATATATATATATATATATATATATATATATATATATATATATATATATATATATATATATATATATATATATAAAAAACGTAAAATATAACCATAGCTAGATTT
Source organism: Dione vanillae (assembly GCA_037178615.1). Taxonomy (NCBI): domain Eukaryota; kingdom Metazoa; phylum Arthropoda; class Insecta; order Lepidoptera; family Nymphalidae; genus Dione; species Dione vanillae. Next base: position 952,027 of record JAZFAU010000147.1, read on the forward strand.
GAACCCGCTCAAGCCAACCGTACAACAATTCCGCACTTTTATACTTAAAACGGCACTAAATTTAAGATAAAACCCTATTCGAAATAGAAGAAAATACGTTCAAGATACAAATAGATTAAGATTTATAAGATTATTAAAATTTATTTTTTAACACATACATTACCAACTTCTTGGTATCTTTAAAAGAGGCCAAAGAAAATAATATATAAATATAAATTAATATTAATATACAATTAAAGCTTTTATAAAAATAATAAAAAGAAACTTACCGGTATTAATTTCATTGTAACTATATTACGTTCTACGAGAATGTAACACTTACGAACACCTATCACAAAATGATAAATTCAAATTAAAAATGTGGCTTTATATACAAAATATCATTAGGACAAGAAAATTATAAACACTAATTAACACTTTGTTAATTAGGTCTCATAGTAATCCCATATAGAAGAGCTAATCACTTTCCCAAAATCCAGTAATTAATGTCTAAGCATATCTCAAGAATGATTAGTTGTTTATGAGGTGCATTTAAATCTTTACTTATATAAATATATTAAAAATACTATATAATTGTTTACAATTTCTTCATCATGAGGACCGTCGTGGCGCAGAGGCGCAACGTCTGCCTGTAACGCGACTAACGCGACGGTTTCTGGGTTCGATCCCCAGTCGGGGAAGATGGATTTTTCTATTTCCATTTTCTTCGCTCTGGCAACTAAGGCAAAGCGCGGCGTTGAGTTCCGCCACTCAACACGCAATGCCTCGAAAAACGGCGGAAAGCGGGGACGAAGTAAGCAGGGACTAAGTAACGGAGTGTCTTAACACTAGGTTCGTATGGTTCCTGCAGTTCCCTCTGCCTACCCTGCCATGTGCGGGATAAAAGCGTGAAGCTAAAAAAAAAAAATTCTTCATTACATCTTAATCACACGACCAAAATTGGTCGAAATGTGATCTCTTATATATTATTGGACATACACGATACTACACGAGTCGAACCTCACAAAATGACAACGCAACAATGCTGATATCCAAACAAACATAATGTTACATTCTCATTGATTTACGACGTGTGTTCGTTACAGTCGCACTGTAGTTAACTACACCCTATTGAGTGTACACTATACATCTCATCGCCATCTCTATAGTTTACGGTTGGCGCTTCCGTTATAACGTGCATGAAATGGTTAGAATCCGTTTTGTTATTATTATTTACAGAGCTAATGACCGTTGGGTATTGATTTTCTATAATTTGAACGTTGTATTTATTAGAAATGATGTTATTTATTATTTTCTTTTTGCTTCACGCTTTATCCCGCACATAGCAGGATAGGAATTACATGAACCTAGTGTGAAGACACTCCATTCCCTGCTTTCGACCTTTTTTCGAGGCATTACGTGTTGAGTGTCGGAACTTTTTGCGGAGTTCGTAGGTACGTAGGTTCCCATTTGCCAGAGCGAAGGAAATAAGAAATAAAAAATCCATATTCCCCGAGTGGGTGGGTGTAGAAGCCACAGACTGTCGCGTTCACAGGCAGACGCTACGCCTCTGCGCCACGACAGTTATTAGGTAACATTAGGTTTGGATCTCATTCGGGTATAATAAAATACTAGTATATTTCCTGTGCATATCCGCTATTTTGTAATTAGCTTCACTCTTTTTAAGGATGATAAAGTTAGAAATCTTTTATCTTAAAAGTCAGAATTTTTGAGACTGACAAAAAGCGCGAGCGAAAGAAATGGTTATCGAGCGAATCCAATTGGCTGACGTGAATAATAAACGATTGCCAGTTATCAACTGAGCTGTTCAAGTTCGAACATCGGCTTCGAAGATCTTTAAAAGAGTACCAAAAGTAAAATTAGGTCTAAAACTGGCATCTCTAAGTATGCGCAACGATTTTCGCTTTCCATACTCTGGCGACAAAATATTGAATTCCACAAAAATATCTAAAATAGGCTTGCTCTACTCAACCCCCTAGTAGTAGTAAAGAGTAGAAGTAAAAGTAAAAAAATATATATTAAAAAGAAAATATTATCATAGTTCTATACATGTATAAACATTCTTCCATCTGGATATAACTAGATCAAGTGTTACGTTGAAAAATATATTTTCAGCCTTACGCTTGAATAGGGTATACTGTATTTTAAAATGACAAAATTTCCCTGCCAACTTGGAAATTCATAGTATACATACAAAAGATCTCAAAACCTCAACATTATACACAATCAAAGGCTACTATCTTCAAAATCCTATAAAAATTAACTGAAACATGTCATCACTTACCTGATAGGTAAATTATCACGGTTACCCACTAACGATATAACACGTAAACTACGCTTAGGTTTAAAAAAGAAGCACAACAAAGATAGCCCCGTCATGTCACAACAAGTCACAACTAGCTCGAATCGTGAACTATCGCCGACTAAAATTCTAACATCTGACACTAGTTTTCAGTTAGAAATCCTAGTTTCCTAGAAAATAGGGTCGCACATTAATTCAGTGGTTTACAGTACGTAGTGTCTTTTGACGTAATGTCAAAGAAAATGGGCTGCCCCCGTTCTTATTGTTGGATGCTATCACAATAGTTGTAAATGTAATGGAGAAATGAAATTGTAATGTGTTAAAGTGAAGCTGTCGATGTATGAAGAAGTATAATGAAAGATTATAACAAAGAAGATAAAAGGACCCTAGTGTTTAGAAGAAAACCCAGTGGTTTTTCTTACTTGCACTTTATTCCTTAATTTTCGCCCAGCTTTGCCTTGTAAAATCCTGAGCGGAAATCGAATCGACATTCGTTGCGTTCTCAGTTAACTTAAGATGAAATATTTTCAAATTGACGTTAAGTATGTTTTTAAATTAGAAGCATAATTTATTTTGTGCATAAGAATAGCATGAATGAAGTTGAATGGGAATCGAACCCTCAAACCGTCGCGATTACAAGCAGACGCTTACGCCTCTGCGCCATGACGGCAACTTTATTATATTTTATGATATTTTACTTAACTATATATACATTTTATATATTGCCAAAAATTTCATACAAGTTATAACAAGTGCTAATCTTTAACGTCGTTATCTTTTTTTACTTAATTACTAGAAAGTATTTAGAGGCAGCATTCTCGTGCTAATTGTGCATTTGGTTAAGTACAAAGCTTTAAAGCGTGTTGATTTTTAAGTTCGTCAAATCGTTACCAGTCCTAGGCACTGGGACTTACAATTTCTTGACATGCTAAGATTTTCATCTTATAGTCATTTTTTATGGCCCTAGTAAGAATCACCACTGGGTTTATTTTTTGTCTACATTCAATTATAAAATTAACCATAACAAAATTAAAAAAAAAACTTGTACCAAAGACCAACGGCCTTATTCATAAAAAAGTCTTATAGAACGTTTTAAGTATATTTTAGTTAACACGCTCTTTAGGCTTATAGAACGTTCGATAAACGCTCTATAAGCCTTCTATAACTAAAGTGTCACTAATTTGATTAATACGTTCACAGTGTTGCCACTATACTGAAATCGGTCGACTAGTTGCCGAAAATACTAGTAAATCCACAGATGATAAGTGGCAAACGCATTGACATAGTATGACCACAGATAATATTACGTACAAAAATATATTATTGGATCTGGCTTGACATTTACCGGCTTCATTTACGTCGTTGTTATCACAAAAATACGAATGTTTATTTTATTTTAGTTTATAAACTTACTTAATTTTTAAAAAAATAAGTCAAAAGAAGTAAAACGACAAAGAATTGAAAATTGTTTAGACGTGGACAAGTATTAACTATGTTCTGTGCACCTTTCTTATGTAGAATTTATTATTAATAAACTTGTTAATAACTAAATATAGTTAATAAATATCGAACAAAATGTCAATTGTTATATTGTTTTGTTTACGAAACTGAAATTGACACTCTTGATGACAAGCGACTCGACGACGTCATATCAATGCTCATATTAGTATGAGCTATAATCAGCTGTTATATGAATCGGCCATCTTTGTGACGTTATAACACTCTTATAGCAGGGTTCTCGGTTCTATAACTTTATGATAGGTTTATAGAACTGATTGGCACTAAAATGCTGTTATGAATAACGTTTTTTGACAACTGTACTATATCGAGTGTTTAAGCGTGCTATAACTTTTTATGAATAAGGCCGCAAGACTAAAACGTTATCAGTATCGATCTAAATTTTCTCAATACAAAATTTACTTTAGCCTGTTCGAACGATGTCATTTTATAAAGTCATTCTCCCCATATATAGGGTATAGGCCAAAACATTTTGTGAACTGAATTACGTAGGAGGTAGATTAACTTTCATCCCTAGGCCTTGGACATTGTTTTTGTTGCTCGGTTATTTCGCGTTAAAAGCCTTTTGATACTAGGTCACGTTGGCAATGGAGGATAAACCCTTTTTGTTGAACTATAAAAGGTATTTGGAAGTTTATAAATAAGATAATAAGTCGTTTTAAGTATAATATATGGTATTAGTTTTAGGAAGCGGTTGTGATATTAAAAAATATTTACTTATATATTTTCATTAAATGTGAAAGAACGGGTAAAAGAGCCTCTTATACCTTATTAATAATATCGTGTAAAACGTATAAACAGATTGACAAGACAGACAAATCAAACCAGTTAAGTAACCTCTGCTTTCTAAGAATGGAATCCAGGTGAATTCAGGTAGCTTAATTTAGCAAAGTAAACAGATTTGAACTTATCTAAATAACTTCTTTATTCGATATGCAGCAGGCAGAGACAACCTAGTCTAAATAAACTATGTTTCCAGCTTTTCGCCTTTTCGAGGCATTGCGTTTTGAGTGGCGGAACTTAATACCGCGTATTGCTTAGTTGCCAGAGCGAAGAAGTTGGAAATGAAAACCTATCTGCCTTAAGTGGAAATCGAACCCACAAACCAAAAAATTATATTTAAAATTAAGATACTTGGGGTGTAGTCTACTACATCCCAAGTATCATGCCCGTCGTGTTTCTATGTCATTACGTAGACGTTTCATTTCCTGATGTTTCCGTGCATCACCATAATTTGAATATTTTTAATTTATATTTTTATTTCTTTTAACGCAGCTTATTTAATGAAATATATAATCAAGCCTTATCGTTAACATTTATTGTGTAGAATTACTGTTTACAATTTTTAAAAAAATCTTAATTCCGAAATGTTGTGAAATGAAAAATATTGTGTAACCTGGTGGCGCAGTGGCACATCGTTTGCCTATAAACACAACGGTTCTTGGGTTTGATTCCCACTCGGGGAGAATGAACTATTTTATATTTTTTTCGTTCTGGCAACAACGCAAAGCGAGGCGTTGAGTTTCACTACTCAACAGAACGCAATGCCTTTAAAAGGAGAAAATTGGAAACGGAGTGTCTTAACACTAAGATATTTTTGCCTAAGGTTTCCTCGACCTACCCGTCTATGTGCGTGAAAATAAAAAGCAAAATTTATTTACAACGTTTACAATAACCCGGAATACATATAAGTTAAGTTTAATTTTAAAGTAGAGCATTTTCTGTTGAGAATTTGAACAAAATGTAACAGTATATAATATTGAAAAGTTTAGAACGGATTTATTATGCATCAGTCTAACAAAATTTCGCGAGCTTTATTGTAAAGTAACAAGTCACAGATTCATATACCTATTGTAGTTTAGAGGCCAACACTCGCGAGTTTGTGTGCTATAGACACGGGCACCAAGAAACGCAAAGTAAAATATAAAAAGATATCTGTGTCGTAGGTGTAGTAAAACAGCTCTCTTTTTTCTCTCTCTCTATCTTCTCTTTATATTTATTTTTTACCTTCACGCTTTAACTACTCATAGCAGAGTAGGCAGAGGAAACGGCAGCGATCCCACGGTTGCTGTGTTAAGACACAGCGTTCCCCGCTTTTCGTCTTTTCGAGGCATTACACGTCCAGTAGCTGAACTCAACGCCGCGCTTTGCCTAGTTGCCAAAACGAAAAAAAAATGGACGTGCAAAAATCTATCTTCCCCTCATGGGAATCAAACCCTCAAACTGTCGCGTTTACAGGCAGACGCTTTACTCCATTAAATACAATAGACACACAAAAACAAAGAACACAAAGGGAAAAACAACAATTCCAGCTAACACAACTCTAAAGCGCTACCGTAATCAAATATTAGCGAGAGAACAATATTATTTTTTGTGTAACAAAAAGTATTTTTAATAAGCGTCCTTTCCAAGTTAATGAATGTCAAGTCCGTATGAGCGTTTGTTATGCAAAATATGAAAATACTTCGCGTTTATTCGCCTTTTGAGGGGTATATTGCTTTGGGAGACTCCGTCGTGGCGCAGTTGGCATGTGACAGACGCAATGAAATGGTTCTCAGTTCTTATTTTACAAGGCATTTTATTATAATATGATTTTTGAATATTTCTAAAACAATACTTCGCTTAGAGATTTTGTTCGGCATGAAAAAAGAAACATTCTATTTTGAAAATTTAGAAATGTTAATATCAATATTATTTTCCATACATTGATTGATATAAGTACTTTACATTGACACATACACAAATAAGACCTATGTTTAAGTTTTGTTTTTCTAGGATTTCTTTTTTAATTTACCTAAACATCTTTCCTTACCTTTAATTAACAGGGACGAAGAAAGCAGAGATTAAGCAACGGAGTGTCTTAACACTAGGTACCCACGATCCCTGGAGTTCCCTCTGCCTACCCTGCCATGTGTGGGATAAAGCGTGAAGCTAAAAAAAATACCTTTAATTAAAAAATATGACAAAAGCAGGTATACCTACTGATTTGTTTTCCTGCAAATTGAAATACTACGGGATATTTGCTCTAATTGCAGCAGAAAAACTTAGATTAACTCCATAAAAACCAATTCTGCCTCAAACGAACTAAACAATTTAAGAAGAAAACCACGTCTCTGTAAACATATTGTTTGTAAGTGGCTTCTGCCGGATAAAACTTGAATTCACAATTCACTTTGCCCAAGTTTAGCACTCAATAAAAATCTTTTTCTCATACCCAACCGGATATAACCTGTTAGGACCGCTTTGAACCGGCTGAAGGCGCTCCCAACTGGATTGGATCAAGCGGTTACTGCCGTTTTCGATTTCGCTTCCAAGCTCTAGTAATTTGTATGCAGCAAGTGTGTTACTATACTATTCATGCTAATGTAATTGGAGATATGTAGAACAAATTGCGTAGGATTGTTTTTAAATTTGTCTTAAGTATTTATGGGTTGATTTCACTTAAGAATGTTGATGCTCTTGTAATTTGTGCTTAGAAGATTACCAGTGAGGACCATCGTGGCGCAGAGACGAAGCGACAGCCTGTAACGCGACGATTTGATTTCTATAAAAAGAGCATGGATATTTTCATTTGGATTTTCTGCGCTCTAGCATTAAGGCAAACGCGGCGTTGAGTTCCGCCATTTAATATGCAATGCCTCAAAAGCAAGGCGGAAAGCAGGGAATTGGCTGTCATAACAATAGGTTCCCATTGTGTCTGCGGTTCCCTCTGACAAAAACTACAAGTAATAAAATTAAGAAATTTACTATTAAAATTGATATTTGTGGATACTCACGATAAATAAAATATTTTTTTTTACGAAAAGACGAAGCCCCCTCTATTCATAATTGGGAACGCCATCTATAAATGCCGTTTAAATCAAATTACATCCATTACTATCGATTATGTTAACTTAAATAAATAAATTTTTCAAACATATATATATGGTTTTAAGTATCACATTTTAATATAACACGATGCTAATTTTAAGCTCGCCTTGTACGGACGGCCGCCTCTGCGTATCCGAATATATAGTTCTAAGTATCAAAACATGCCCTTTTGTGTTAACGTCCTGTATTTGATTGACTAATGACATAAATTATGTATAATATATATATATATATATATATATATATATATATATATATATATATATATATATATATATATATATATATATATATATATATATATATATATATATATATATATATATATATATATATATATATATATATATATATATATATATATATATATATATATATATATATATATATATATATATATATATATATCCTCGATCTTGTAATGACAAAGACAAAGACAAAAGGTGGCACTGGCAATAAATCTGTAAAATTAAGCAGAGAGTTGGTCGGAGTGACTTAACACTAGGCTTTCTATACCCACCCTGCTGTGAAGATGTTTTTCTTATTTATTATAATTCAATTAATATACAATTTTAAACTATAATTACGTATGGCCAGGACTAACATTGGCTTGAACGATGAAACTTTCTCATCGCTTATACAACAGTCCTTATCGTTACTAATTAAATAAAGTTTCAGTTCGTCTCATTTTAACAATAATTAGTTAGTACTCTAGACTTGTAAATTATAACTATGATGTAGAAAGTAATATGAATAATATTAACTTCTTTAGTGAAATATATTTGACAAATAGTAGGTTTATTAAAATAAAGTATTATAATATTTTAACCAAATAATACCTCTCTCTCTCTTTCTCTCTTTCTCTCTCTCTCTCGCTCTCTCTCTCTCTCTCTCTCGCTTATAATCTCTCTTCAAAGAAACTAACAACATGAATAAATTTCATCAATTGTACAATAATTTCAATAAAAACACATTGGTCAATTTTAAAAGGTTTATTTGTACTTTTAAATATTTTTAAAATTTTCTGATCATTTTTATATTTATATTAAAAAGAGGATTAATTTTCTTTTCTAAAAAAAACTTTGAAAAACATATTTAAAAATGACAGATAGTCAAATCTTAGTACCGGAGTAACGTGATATAGGCAGCAGCCAGTATACGTCGCTCTCGAATATTGAACTGCTATTATTTTATCCTAGAAGTTTGTCGAGGCGCAGCTTCTGCCTATAAATAACTATAAACGCGACGGTTTATGGGTTTGATTCCCAACCGGGGTAATGTAATAAATATAATAATCTATCCTACATTATTATATCTATTACATTACCACTTTCTTTAGCTCTGACAACTAGGAAAACCGCGGCGTTGAGTTTCGCCACTCACCACGCAACAAAATCGTTAGGAAAGTTGGTAAGTGTGGAACGGAGTATCATAACACTAGGTTCCCACGGTTCCCGCAGTTTCCTCTGCCAATATCCTGCTAACAACTTTATCCCGTATAAAGCGTGAAGCTACTAAAAAAGTTTATTATAGAATAGAATCTGTTAGCTCCAGATTATATATTGCCTCAGATGATTATATATGTCATTCATATACCAGTTCATTCTATGTATATATTAATATAATTTTGATTCATATATAGAACTTCATACATATTTGATGCCAAGCTACAGCTCTGACAGCTGTAGAATCTCGATCCTATTTCTGTGACACAAATTGGATTTATTTTCTCATGCCTTTGAAATGTGGTTACTATAAAGTTTCTATTAGGTCAGCTAACGCGATAATTCTGGGTTCGATTCCAATATAAGGATTGCATATATCTTCAATCAAGTAAAAAGGCAAAGCGCGTTGAGTTCCGCCTTAAGTTGGGAAACTTGGACCAAAAAAGCTTTGCAAAAACTGAAAGCATACTCAAATGTCATTCATTTATACATTTTTTATAGATAAGTTTACAGAAACATGTAGGTAAAGTATATACTATTAAGTACACTGTAGCCAATATGGCGCAGTGGTGTTTCTGTCAATGCGAATGTTGTGGGTACGCACCCCTGATGAAACTCCTTAAGACCGTAAGCGACTCTTAAAAAAAAACTAAAACTTTCACGACGCGTATTTCCCAAGCGCCTGTTTATTTCACCTAGCAAAAATTCTTGACGATGTTAAACACAGGACACTAACTTTGCTAATAATATTTAAACTAATTTCGACTGTGTTCCTCAAGCATAAGGATCAAATCGGTATGTATTTTCTGTATGTAATTGAATAGGTCACGTAGATACAATCACGGTTGTGTCATACATGTATGTAGCAAATGCTAAATAGTTGAATCCCTGTTGTCTCTGGATGAATTTAAATAAAATAATGTGAATCTCCCACATTATTTTATTTTAAGACGTTATATTTAAGGGTTGAAAATAAAAATTGATTATATAACAAAGTAAAAATTCATTAACAACGTATATATCAATTTTCTCCTTTAAATCCAAATTAAAAAAACATTTACTTGCTTGTCTGAATGATTAATGTCAATTTCAAAGTCAGTATAACATTCGCACTATGTTTTTATAAGAATAAAAAGAAAAATGTATTTATAGCATATATGTATGTTTGGGTATATACTGTATGTATGTATGTATGTTTAAGTATGTATATATATGTATATATCTATTTGTATATATAAATATATACTTAGTTATGAATTTATATATTTAATTTATATTTTATTTTATTTAAACGATTATATTTCATTTTTTTTTATTTTACGTATTATTTGCACTACTATTCCCGCTTTCTGAAATTTTCTCACTACCACTGGTTGGCTGGAAGAGATTTCTTTTAGAAATAAGCCCACCATTGTCAATTGTCAACGAAATTTTCATATGTATATATTTCGTTTGTAATTATGTTTATGTGCAATAAAGAATATATATAATATTTTTAAGACCAGGGTCTTCTCTATCAATTTACTATAGACCAAAAATATCCAACTAGATAGTCCTAAGCCAATTTCCATTTAGATCTCGTCAGTACTTAACAGGTAATTTATCAAACTAACCCAATATGCTTGCATCGGGGTAGTTATCGTAAAATCTACTATTAAGGCTTAGTTACTCAGCTCAGAGATAATGTTCAGATGATTTTAAATATATTGGTATGTCTGATTGTATGTTGGTTTGAAGTTAGAATTCATTCGTATAATTCTTTTCGGCTTACTATACCTCACATATAACAAGGTAAGGATAGGGTAGGCAGAGAAAACTTGTCTACAAGCATATCCTTGTCCACTTTGCACAGGAATCCATGTAATGCGTAGCAGAAATAAACAGTGCTTTTTGTATATAGCAGGTAAACGAAAAATATTAGTTAAAATATCGGTCAAGATATGTAGCTTCGTCCTCAATACTGAAGAAAAGTCACATAAAAATCATGAGAACCGGTGAGCATGTATAAAGAGATTAATGACAGTAGACGAGGCGAAAGAGGTATGTAAGGACCGCAGCGTTTGGCGCTCTGTTCTCTATGACTACCCACTGGGGATAGAGCGTAACCAACATATCTTTCTATATCTTAACTTGTCTTTCTATATCTATGCCTAATGTGATTTCAGTTTTAGTACATTTTTATTAAAGCAGTGTCACGTTTGTTCCACTTAAGGTATTAAGGTTTATTACAAGTGTTCTCGTTTATATTGCAATTTATATAATGTCACTTCCAGTGAGAATCAAACCTACAATATTTGCGTTTACCAATCACCGGGCCTTCATTTCCTCAACTCTAAATTTTCTATATAATTTAGCAAAATAATAACAATAAACGTATTTCAAAAGCGCAATACACAGACATACTCTTTCACATAGCAGCAGCTGCAAGAACCGTGGGGACCTAATGTTAAGACACTCCGTTGTTTAGTCTCTGCTTTTTCCTCCTCAGCTTTCCGCCTTTTTCGAGGCATTGCGTTTTGAGTGGGGGAACTCAATGACGCGCTTTGCCTTGTTACCAGAGCGAAGAAAATGGAAATAGAAAAATCCATCTTCTCCTCATGGAAATCGAACTCACAAATTGTCGCGTTTACACACAGACGCTACGCCTCTACGCCACGACAGTCCTCACACACATACTCATATATTAAAATTAAAAACCAAATAAGGTGAAAACTAATCTACATACGGTCCAGACTAAAGAACTAACATAGTCTTACATAACGATTCAGTACAAAGTAGCTACTAGGATCTTAGCACTGGATGCGGGTAATAAATAAATCAATTTCACTCCTCGAGGGGCGGACATGCAAATTACACCACTTAGATATACACCAGCCGCTGTCACGCTTTGGAAATGACAGAAACGTTATAATGCTCTACAACGATTTGCATACATTTTAAACTTTATAGCAATATTGCTTCAATTTTTTAATTGTTTTAATATTGTGAATTATATATAGAAATATGTTTAAACGATATTTTTTTGTTGCACACTCTATCGCGCATATAGAACCTTAGGTCTCAAGGGACTTAGTGTTAAAACACTTCATTCCTGCCTTTGTAAGCAATTAATGTGTTTTGAATTAGAATCGAACCTACGAACATGGTAATTATTAATAACCGTTAGGAACGTCAGAAGGACCGCCGTGGCGCAAATCTGAGCGTCAACCTTTGAGCACTTTGCCAGAGTGAAGAAAATGGAAAAAGAAAAATCCATCTTCCTTTAGTGGGAATCGAACCCTCAAACCGTCGCATTTACAGGTAGACGCTTAGGCCTCTGCGCCACGACGGTCCTCAATTAACCGACTAACAATAAAAGTATTACAGCGACACGTGTCCTTAATTGTTTTCTTCATTTAAGTAACACTTAACGAGTGATCGATACTTTTATCGGTATATTAAGAGAAAATCCTTACTTTTGTTTCCTCCGCGTAAGGGAGTTTCACGACACGACAACTTACCTGTAACAAAAATTAATGAAAACTATTAGTAAAGGTACAAAGAAAAGTAAATTTAGTTAATTTTACTTTAACTTAAGTGTAAAGAGAGTAGTTAAACAAATAATCAAATATATTTAAGTGATGTGGTTCTTTTCTTATTTGTTTAATAAAAGAAGACATATTGCATTTATGTATTAAGTATTTTTACTTATAACTCACAAAATAACATATTAGACAATATATCTTAAATTGACATATAATTATAAGGAAAATCTACATTCAACTACGATAAAACCGAATTGATTTTGAAAAGAACTGTATAAATTCTTATATGTAATTAACTCATACATATAAACGCGCGAACACACATCCACACAAACACAACACACACACACGCATACTCACACACATCCGCACACATACACACACACACACACACTGACACACACAAGGGTTGGCAAGACGGCGCGGTTTCATATCTCGCTGCGTTCAAATTATATACCTATGTTTTCTTTCAGAAATTAAACCTAATACCATCTCAAATAGCAAGCAAAACATTGTGATACCACAGAACCAAAATCCACCGAACCTATTGAATACAAATTAAGCTTATAATATTTCGATTGCAATCAGCGAGCTGTATTGAGTGGCGTTCAATTCAATTACAGTTTGTAACTGTAGCGCTTGGTTTCGTTAATTAACAGCTTTTGTGTACGACATTAATTGTGAACGAAGTGAAGTAGTGGGAAATTGTGCCTAACATATGAGGAATGAAGTTTTGGAGAAGTAAGGGGTATTTTCGTTCGAAGAGCTTTGGAAGATATATACCTTATGTATATTTTGGTGAATACATATAGGTATAGCTGGCTGGGTGACAGTTACAAGTTCGATATCCACTTCACTGTAATTAGTTTTTTATTTTCTTGTTCTAAAAAGAAGGTAAGGTGAAGTTAGCGGTGGGCACACTGGATATACAATGTCTCAAAAAGTGGAAGGAAACTGAGGAAAGGAGTGTTTTAATGCAACTTCTTCTCTGCCTTCACTGTTATTTGTGCTCTTAAATAATTATAGATATAGAACTACGATATAACACATCGAAAATGTTACTGTCATATGGATGAGATTGGGGGTTGATTCCCACTTGAGATAAATAAATTAATTCATTTTACTCGCTCCGGTAACAAGATTCACACACAGCGTTGAGTTACGCTACGTAACACGCAACAGAGTGTCTTAATAAAGTGTTAATTTTGCCTGTCCTGCTATACTAATAAAATAATATATTATAAAACCATGTTATAAATTACAAAATATACTAGCAATGCATATTTCAAAACTTAAAGTTCAAATACGTAACTAAACGCAATTTCTCCTAAACTAAAATCACGAGTAAACTTTGCTAGAAGCGAAGTATTTCCATCACATAAGTGGACCTGAAAGTCCATTTGAAATGGATATGGAAGACCACATCCTTATGTAGCCATATTTTATTCATGACGTGCGTTGATGGTGCTCGTCTAAAGTCGACCTCAACTTTATCTTTACAAAGAAAACTTTTAAGGGATCCATAAAAATAGTTAATGTATATACTTGGGTACGTGTTTTTTGTACTATTGTTTTGTTTTTCGTTTTTCCTGAATTATTATTTCTTACTTTTACCCACTAGTTAGTACCAACATAATATATTTTATATATTTTCATTGTTGCTATATTAACAAACTACCAACAATAAGACTTGTCAGGGAGACTTTAGTGTTCAATTACTCCATTTCTTACTGTTTTTTATTCTTCGTACACTACATGACTTAAGTAGAACGAACCAAGAATCTATAGGCAAAAAATATTTCTATAAGGCTTCGACCAGTGCGTTGCTGTGACATTGTCATTGTGAATTAGCTATTATTGTAACTAGTATATATATTAAAATTGGTACAGCATCTTCTGTTGTTGACAAGATGTCTAACCAAAGTGCCACAAATATTATTAACACCATAATACTTGCATGAAATTAAGTTAATTATTTAATTAAATCTTGTTTTGTCAAATAACCTGGGATTATGATAGTTAAGACAGTTCGAGAGTCAGAGAGAGTTTTGAGATTTTTAATTTTTCAATTGTACTCTGCATATGTCAATATAAGCAGACAATATTAGTGCCTAGATACTCCATTCTCCACTTTCCAGTTATCATTGCGTTTTGAGTTGCAGAACTCTATGGTTTACTTCGTAGCAAAGCAGGCAAATAAAAAATATACAACTTATTGGATTGTATCGTCAATTTCGAAATTATCAGCGCCTTTACTTGCAACTAACGAACGTGTTTTAAATGTATATGTTGTACTTATATGTTGTATTTATATGTTTTTCTTATATGTTACTAGTATAACAACACAATTATTATGTGGTCGCAACAAAACTTCAAGCCTTTCGGCCGCAAAATCAGTTGCGCAAGTGGTGTATATTTCACCTGACACTGATTTCGGTACAAACATTGTTGACATAACTCTACTATTTTATATCTCTTGATATTTGACTTTGGACTTTATTCTCAAGGCAGAGGGTCCACGTTTGAGGCCACCAAGATATTTCACGTAGAATCCTAATTGAGTTCAGTCTCTAATTACAGTGGGTGCGAGTGTGTAAGACCGACAGCTGTGTTTATATACACATCTGTATATATGTATGTACGTATGTACGATGTGGAGGGAAATTGTACAAAACGAGTGAGCAAAAGTATGGTAATATTTTAGTAAACAGTATTTTTTACAGCTTCACGGTTTATCCCGCATCTGGCTGGGTAGGCAGATGTAACTACAGAAACCATAAGAACCTAGTGTTAAGACACTACGTTATACGCTTTCCACCTTTCCAGGCATTGTGTGTTGAGTGTCGGAACTCAACCCCGCGCATTGTCTATTTGCCAGAGCGTAGAAAATGGAAATAGAAAAATCCATCTTCGTCGATTGGGAATCGATCCCACAAATCGTCGCGTTTACAGTCAAGTACTCAATAATTACAGAAACTTTATAATTAGTATTTCCTAAATGAAAATGTATATTTTCGATCAAAACTTTTTATATTCCCTGGGCCTAAAACAACAATAATACATCAGTTTCCAAACAATAAATCTTTTTAGAGATATTAAGCACAAACTATCTTAACAAAACATTAATGAATACCCTTATTATATAGAAAGTTAAATCATTATATACTTAAGTATGATTTGGAAACAATATGAACTAACCAATTTATATGAAACATATAAATAAATATAATATTAAACATATGATGTACACAAAAAAGTTTAGAACTAAACCTCTAAGTTCAGAGTTCAGTTACGGGCAGAAGTCAAAAGTTTAACTAAAGTCAACAAAAAGGTGAAGCTGTCGTTTCGCAGTACAGGGTGGGTTCGATTTCCACTCGGAAACTGATTAAATAATTACATATTAACAATATTTAGAGACTATGTTACGATTCCTTTAATTTAAATATCTACTTATAAAAATCTCAATACTAGATAAATCTAGGAAGATATCAATACAAGCGATAATTTCAAAAACTTCAACAACATAAATCAAATTATAAAAGCTAATTCTCTAACAAAACCGGCTGAAATAGACCAGATATGATAAACGGTCGTTCTACGCTAGAAAGTGGGACACTAAAACGGTAAGACAGCTACAGCTTCCTGCCTTATCCAGTGTGTATTTTCATCCCCGGTTAGTTTAACCTCAACGGATTTAAGATTTATAAGCTAAGATTGAAACTGTTTAAAATGCAATATTAATATAGAAATCCATTTAATTTTAAATGTCTTAAGAAATTTTTTTAGCTTCACTCTTTATCTTGCGCATGACAGAGTAGGCAGAGGGAACTGCAAGAACTATTGGAACCCAGTGTCAAGACACTCCGTTTGTTTAGTTTATTTTATTTAGTCCCTGCTTTCTCCGTCCCCGATTTCCGCCTTTTTCGAGGCATTGCGTGTTAAGTGGCGAAACTCAACGCTGCGCTTTGCCTAGTTATCAGAGTGAAAAAAATGGAAATAGAAAAATCCATCTTCCCCGACTGGGAATCGAACCCAGAAACCGTCGCGTTACAGGCAGACATTGCGCCTCTGCGCCACAACGTGAGTATGGGATTAGTTGTAACGTAAATTAATGTAAGTAATAACTAGTTGTTACTGGCGACTTTAGCTTTAAAACAATTACTTTCGTTTAGAGTCACTTTAATTAAAAAAAGTGTTGTATTGTTTAACAAAAATAAATAATTGAAGTCACTTAAACTTTTAAGCGTAATACTAATTAAGGTCTAGGCTTTCTAAATAGCCTAGAGCTTTTACAGCCTTTATACACAAAGCTAATATTTAAAATCCTGTCAGTATTTCAAGAGATTAGCGAGTTAAAGTAAATATCATTACCCTCTTTTATTCAAGTGTTAACATGTAAAATTAAAAAAAAAAAAAAACATAACTCTGAATGAATTTAACCCATTGAATGAATTCAATGTCTTAGATAAAGGTAACTAGGTTTCCATACGATTACGCAAAATAATAGAAAACGAAACCTGTAACAAGTAGATTTATCAGTAAGTTATTTTCGCCTATCAGTGAGATAAAACTTGACGCCTCCAAATTGATTACAAATTTTTATTATTCAGTAAAAAAGTATATACAACAACTGCATGATAATGAATATATAAAATTCTTCCGATACTAAATCACTGAAAGGTGCAACTGAAACAACGCTGTGTGGAACCTGATTAATTATAAAAATTGATATTTAGTTGCTTAAGTGTACTACGAAGGTATATTTAATTTTTACTGTAACGAGAAAACATAGGTTTGTATGTTTTGTTATTTAAGACAATTTATTTTTATATCGAATATCTTAACACTAGGTTACTGAGGTTTAAAAAATGAATAAGAATTTTGAATCTTCTCGGTGAGGACGTGTGGCTCAAGTGGTCAAAGCGTTTGAACATCATCCAAGAAATACCGCGCGGGTTCGAATTCCGCTATGTTAAAATGTTTATTTTTTAAAAGGTATTTTTTCTTCCCACTACAAATATTTTCAGCCCTAAAATATTAAAAAAAAGCAAAATAGTTTGTTTTTAGTATAAAATCTTATCCATGTTCAATAAACGCTTGTGGTTATGTTATCCACCAATCGCAACGGGGCACACGTAAGTATCGCAGGAATATACGAGCTCTCAGACCGTTTAATGCCGTTTGCGGACACTTTACACCTCGGTTACGCCATTAATTTCCCCATAAACCCATGGAATTGTGTGTGAAGGTAACGTGTACATGATTACAGGTACCTATTTTGTATTTTAATTGTCACATACTATTTTTGGAGAATATTCTCCAATAGCTATAAATCAAATTTAGTCTTAGCTTATATCGAGAAAAATATTTTTTGCTAAAAATATTTTTGTATAAGTTATTTTTTAAGCTTCACACTGTAGTCTGCATTCATTAAGCAGACCTGGTTCTCCATAATCAGTAAAAAAAATTAATTTCTCCACGTAGAAATGTACCCAATAACCACTGCGTTTACAGTCGTTGATTTACTGAGCCACGAGGGCGTGGATAGATAACGTTTTAATTTTATTGCATTACGTCAAGATATTGTAATAATTGATTAAAATTATTAGTGTTAAAATTTATATGTAAAGGCGTTTCTACTTTCTCGTGTATATGTCATCTTCACTTAAGAAAATTTGTAAAAAAATTATAGCCTGATACGTATACTAGGGTTGAGACTAGACCAGGGTTTTGTTGTTAGGAGTCCATTTTCACGGCAAAATAACAAAGTAATATCAATTGGTTTATTCTCGTGCGATAGTTAATACGAGGGTCAAACTGAAAGTTTTTAGAATTGGCAACTTAAAAGCATTATATTAAAAAAATTAGTTTAAATTTTGAAAATAGAACTCTTTACCAATAATATTGAGTATACATTTCATTCATTTGTCATTTGTTTTACGATTTGGCGGCAAATTGAAAATTGTCTGTGCACGTCAGAATGAATTTAAGCCGAGAAAATTTTCGTGCAATGATTTTTTATGACTTTCGATGTCATATAAGTCAACAAGAAAGTATTGATAGACTTCGATTGGCTTTTCACGATGAAGCCCCATCTCGTGCCACAGTTTACAACTGGTTTAATGAATTCAAACGTGGTTGAATTAATCTCACCGATGATTTGCGTGAGGGACGGCCTTCTACAGCGACGACTGAAGATAATATCAGTGTTGTGCGGCGTATGATAGAGACTGACAAAAGAGTGACCTATCAGCAGATTCGGACAAGTCTAGGCATAGGTATGAGTCAAGTGCCGCTAAATCCTCCATGAACATTTAGCGGTCAGGAAGCTTTGTGCCCGCTGGATACCGCATAATTTGACCGAGGCTCAAAAACTCCGCCGTGTTGATTGGTGCCGAGAAATGATCCAAAAATTTAACGGAGGTGACTCAAATGCTGTGTTCGACATACTAACGGGTGACGAAAGCTGGATTTACTGTTATGATCCGGAAACCAAAAGACAGTCTGCTCAGTGGGTGTTTTCTTCCGAAGAGTTGCCAACTAAAGTGAAGAGAGATCGAAGTGTTGGAAAAAAGATGGTGGCCTCGTTCTTCGGAAAGACAGGTCATTACGCGACAGTTGTCTTAGAGGATCAGAAAACGGTTAATGCAGAGTGGTACACTAACAACTGTTTGCCACTTGTCTTGGAAAAAGTTCGAGAGAAACGACCTCGCAGCAGGATCCTCCTTCATCACGACAATGCCTCGTCGCACACCGCCAGGCAAACGATCGACTATTTGGCGACCTTAGACGTGGAATTACTGGGTCACCCGCCATATAGCCCCGACCTCGCACCCTGCGATTTTTATTTATTCCCGAAAATAAAAGAAAAACTTCGAGGAAAACATTTTATGGACGCCGAAGTAGCAGTGGCTGCGTTTCAAAACGCCGTTGAAGAGACCCCTAAGGCCGAGTGGGCAAGGTGCTTTTCTCAATGGTTCCATCGAATGCAGCGATGTATTGATGTAAATGGACGCTATTTTGAAAAGTTATAATAAAACTAATAACTTGCTAGAATGCTTAGTTTTTGATTTTTTAAGAACTTTCAGTTTGACCCTCGTATAGAAGAGATCAACTTTACATAGTTAGGTACTTGTTACTTATTTAAAACCTGACATTTCTGTTCAATACTCAAAAATAATATCACAAAGAGCTTTAATAACTATTTATTATTACAAAAATTACTATTATAAATAATTAGTAATTAAATTGTACTAATTTGAATAATTAAATGTTAATTTCAATACTAAATACTTTTGTAACAATAAAATCAAGAAATATATATTGACTACATACATATATATCAACTCCCGAGCTTTATGTAACTTTGCCATTGCTATTTGATCACTTAATCCAGAAAGCTTATTTACAACATAATAATAAACACAAACACACATACATATGTCGGTACTTTGCTAGGATTACGTGAAACATGTTGATTACTCGATAAAGCTTTACAAATTTTAGCGTAGTGTTGTAGTACTGGAGTATTTAGAGTTCATTAATTCTACTTCGGTTTAATCTTAAATTCATTATACTCGTAAAGACAAGAAGAAATTAAAAGCTTAGAGGTAAAAGATAAATTGGCAAAAAAATTTCATTTACACTAATTTAATTTTTGTAACATTTTCACGATTTCTCCCGCACATGGCAGGGTAGGTAGAGGGAACTGCAAGAACCATAGGAACCTAGTGTTAAGACACTCCATTGCTTAATCTCTGCTTTCTTCGTCTTTTTTTTTATTTTTTTTAGTAAAATTGTGTCAATTCAAGCTGTAACATGTATTTCTGACTGACTGGCTCAGCTCGATTAATATTTTTGACTCGATTATTAGCACTACTGTTATTATTAATACTTTATTTTCTTAAACCGATGAACCTACAAGCTGTCTTTTACTGCGCATTACGTCCACGTTGTATATTTATTAAAATGTATTAAAAATATTTACAAAATTATCTTTTACCTAATTCTAATTAAAAATTATATTGCAAAGTAAAGACTACTTCTATATAGAAGCGTAACAGACAAAACGCAAAGCAAAAAGCCAATTAATATTTCCAAAAGGCACTCCTACAATCTACTGTGCAGTCAGACGCCGAGATACATAAATTGATTCGAAATAGCACTTGCAGTAATATTTCGCAATTTGTGTGAAGTATTATTTTTTTATTACCATCATTTAAAATATGAAAGGAAAACTTGAAATACTTTGAAAAGGGACTAAATCATATAAAAATTTGTTTAGATTTTAGTAATTTCATATATATTTGTCACGATAGTTAAGCTTATGCGTAACCTTTCTTCTCTTCA